>JAKSZP010006679.1:0-195664 GCA_022478985.1 Massospora cicadina | reverse complement strand
ATCAGGATCTTTAGTAACCTTCTGTAAAGGCCTCCTCAAGGGCATCCTCAATGGATATTTTTGCTCACCTGACTGAGAAGGTGGAAAGCCCGCTCCATGTGACTCAGTACTAGGTAAGGTTGATCCAGAAAAAGTTTTATCTTGGGTGGAATCGATGATTGACTCAGTACGGTCAGATTTGGAAGATGGAAATTTGAGACGATTTTTATCTTAAATCCTGACAACGCCTCTTTAAAGTGGTTAAAGAATATGAAGGATCACACTGGACGGTTGAATTGTTGGGCCTTTAAGCTACAACATATGATATGACAATTGAGCATCTAGCTGGAATCTGTCACATGATTTTAATGGGTTGACTCGACTGCCTATCATTCACTTAGACAATAATGAAACTGAGAGGTTACATGACCTCCTAATGACCCCCAAGACTTGGGATAATCAAGATGAACCCATACAAAAAATGGTAGCTCAACGCTCCTGCAACATCAAGGTGGAGAGCCGGAAGTTATACAAAAGGGTTGGACAAATTGGCTGGCCTGTCTCAGACCATCAGAGCGAGTTCCTGTGATCATGGAGGCCCATTCTATCCTAGGGATTGGCGGAGTAAAAAAACTTATGAGTGGGTTAAAGAACAGTAATGCTGGGAGGGAGTGATGGAGTCCACTATTGAAGTCCTGGATGTCTCTCTGACCTGAAAAAAGCAATCCAGCTTCAAAACCAAGTATCAATACCAGCCTACTACTCCTCAACATCCCTTCCATACAATAAGCCTAGATGTGGTGGGTCCCCCACCTCAGACTACCAGTGAAATTGGTAATCACTAGTAGTTCTTTATCATTTTAACAGATGGTTCAAAGCCGTGGCTCTCAGAGCTCAAACTGAAAAGGCTATCGCCACTTTCTCTATCAGTGTATCTTTACTCGCCATGGTTGCCCCCAGGTTCTACTCTTTGACAATGGAAAAAAAATTACCTCAATAGTGGTTAAGAACCTAGCTAACTTTATGGGAGCATTACAACTCTTCTTGGCCCCTTATAATCCTTCTACAAATGGTACTGTAGAAAGAGCAAATAGAACCCTGGTCTCTATATTAGAAAATATTGGCCACCACAGACCCCTCCACTGAGATCACTACTTGCCTAACGCCCTCATGGCCTATTGTATCAGTTACCACAGGATCCTCAGAATTTCCCCTTTATGCATGTTGTATGGACGTGAACCTGGGGTGCCTGCTTTATTAGCTAAGAATGTTTTTTCTGCTAGGACTGATGATCCGATCAACCATGAAGAAGTTGGACCAGCACTAATACAACTACAATTTGAGGCTATGACTAATTTAGCAAAAACTTTTACTAAAGAGGGATGAGCAGCATCTAGTACTAAAAAAAAGAGGGATGAACAGCTAATGAGCCCAGGCCACCTCTTCCCTCTTTACAAGTATTAGACTTGTTACTATATTATCACAACAATATCACTCCCAGAAGTGAAAATTTTCTCCACTAGGAAGGTCCCTTCACTATCAATTATAAGTATGGTGATGGATATTTCATCAAGTCTTTTGCAACTGGAGTCATAATCAATAGGGCCTTGGACGATTCTTATGCCCTTATCCCCCCAACATTCTTGAAGGGGGTAATGTTGGACAATTAGACGTCCAGCTAGTTTGGAAGAATTTTTTGGTTTAAAATGGCTTTAACTTGATAATATCTACAGTCAAGTTCTTGGTGGAAATCGTTCAATTATAGGAATGCTTTTACTCCTTGCATTCAGCCAAAACCTTCATATTGAGTTGGTGAGGGCACTCTGCAACCCCAAAGGAATAAAGTTATGATGCAAAAGTCCGCCCACGCCCAACTATGAATTTGGTTTAAGTCCTAAGCAGAGCCAACCACCTTCTATAGACCTGAAGGGAGTTCATGGTAGATAAAATATTTCATCTACCAATCATCCCTTAGGATATCAGGTGATTGTCTGAGGCAAAGACATTGTTCAGACGCGTGATTAAATTAATTATATTAAAACATTATCGCATGGTTTCCTCATGCCTACCACTGACCCATCCCTTAAATTAAGTCAAGTCAAGAGAATAACCCTATTAAGAATTCTAATAGGCTACATTGTCATTTTCCTAAATATAGCCACTCTCTCTGCATATTTTGAACTCTGACGCACTTCTCATTTTTTGCCCTGAATCACCTTAAATACTAGAAGTTGACATTTTATTGGGTATCGTTTTTAATTTATTGCGGGGAAGGCTGACCATGGGACAGACACTTCCGAATATGACTCAGACAAGACAAAACTCAGTACCAGGTGAGGCACCCCAGAGAAGCGATGCTATCTCTTGTTGATAGCGGGAATGCCACTTATGGGAAGGGGGAGGGAACGTGTGTAGGGGGCGTAGCCACTATTGAGCACGTGTGGAGGAAGGGGTCTGATTTGATGAACCAGACTGGGAACCAGGAGGAGACCAGCTGCCGGTGACGTGGTGGGAGATATCCAAACATCCACGCTTGAAAGTGATCCACCAAATGAGACCGGAATCTGTGGACAGCTTCAGGGAGGGTGGGGATGGATCGAGCGATGGCATCCAAGACAATCATGTGGATAGTCCACATGGCGATTGCAACCACCAGAGCACAAAGGGAGGGTGGGAGGGGGAGGCCATTGATGCAGCAAACATATCTCTTGACAGACTGAAGGGATGTGTTTGATCCTGGCCTAGCAGACGTTGGACTTCGCGCCATATTACTTTAGAGGTGGGGCACTTCTCCAGGCGGTGAAACAGCGTTCCATACTGGCCACACACGACACAGGATGAGTGTAAAGCATTAGAGCGCTCAGCTGTACGATACACCCGCCTCAGGCAGCGCCACACATGGGAATGGACTTGAGGCTGCAACAGAGGATGGTGTGCGTATTTCCAGATAGTCTTTTGGGTCTCAGTGGAATAAGGGATGTCCATCATGTCCAGGTAGTCCACCCTGGATAGGACTTGGGGTCGAATGGGGATCAAGCCATCATGGATGGGTAGCCCCTGTACCTCTAGTGTGAACTGAGGAGAGGGGCGGCCTCTTTGGGTTGTATGTCCACTAATACGAATTCTCCACTCTGCGCTTCGCATAAAGTAGGATTCATTTGTAGTGGGTTTTTGTCTCGTGAGGACCTGTGGCTGATGTGTGTGATGCAAGGTATTTCATCAGGGAGTGGGGGTTTGATGGGTTGTTGAGGCCCAAGGCTCGGGAGAAGTTGAGCAGGCCGCGCGGGACCAGTGTTGGGATGGGAGTGTAGGAGCAGTGACGGCTGCAATCCAGGTGCCTAGGATCTTGGCGGCATGGGCTTTGAAGTCAAGAGGCCCATGCCACCATGATGATGAGGGCCAAACATGACCTCTAGCCGTACTGGTGGAGGGCGGCCTGACCAAAGCCAACCTTGTAGCAAAGCATACAGGGATTTGAAGAAGCTTGGGGAGAAGGGGATGGCGTGGGCTCCAAACCAGAATTTGATAGGAGCATAGAGTTGGCAAGAACAACCCTGCCAGTGAGGGTAGTAGGGTGGGCTCTGAGAGAGGCGATTCGCTTCGTCACGTTGTCCAGTATATGGCCCTCCATTACTGCTGACGCGTATCCTCCTGCCTCCAACCACACGCCCAGATGGCGTACCGATCCTATGGTAGGTCGCGGCACAAAGGGGAGCACCAGTGGAGCGGTGTGTTTTGAGTTAGTAAGGCGTGGACTTGGGCGAGCAGCTGGGCTGGGTTGGGAACTACTTGCTGGGGCCCAGCAGTTCTGAAACTGACCAAGGAGGATGATTTCGGTTTTGGAGGCGTTCAGTGCCGCGTTGCTTACCTGGGAATATTCCTGGATATGGGCTTCAAGCGCGCGTGCATCTTTATTAGACACCCCCACCACGCAATCATCTGCAAATGCCATCATCTTGACTGGGGTTTGGCCTGGCACATGGACCCCAGTGAGTTGGGCATTCACATTTCGCAGTAGTGGGTCAAGGCTGAAGTTGTATAAGAGTGGGCTCAGGGGGTCCCCTTGTCGCAGGCCCCTTTGAGGATGGACTACATCCGTTAGGAAACCTGGGCCGCGCACAGCCATTGTTGCAGATTCTGTGAGCAGCATCACCCAGTTAATGAAGCGGGGAGTTAGGCGGAATTGTTGGAGGCAGGCCCTAAGGTATTCCCAGTTTACTCTATCATAGGCCTTTTGTTGGTCCAAGAATACAAGTGCCCCAGAGGCTGTGGACTGACACACATTAGCCACAGAGTGCACGTTATCCCAAATCGACCTTCTGGGGATGAAACTGAATTGTTCTGGAGAGATGGTGGCAGATGCTACAGTCCCTAAACGGTTAGCCATGATTTTGGTTAAAATTTTGGTGTCTGTGTTTGTTAGAGAAATGGGGTGCCAGTTGGCTAAGTCTAGCCTATCCCCTTTCTTGAAGAGTGTGACTGTAAAGCCTCATGTCCTCCTGGTAGGAGGTACGTTTCCAACAGGCTTTTGGTTGAGTGAGGCTAGCAGCAATGGGGATATGTATTTAAAATATTTTTTGTAGAACTCATATGGAATGCCATCTGGGCCTGGGCATTTTTGGTTTGGCGCACCGCGAATATGGTAGTCCATAATTCGTTCAAAGTAATTAAATTCATTATTTCGGTATCAGAAAATGGTGCGGATATGAGCTCTGTTGAGAAATTCCGCCATTTCGGCCAGCTGAATTGGTTTGGCTCGGTATAACTCAGAGTAATATCTTTGTTTTGATTGCCACTTTGGCCGGTGTGTCCATGATAGAATTATCTGATCTTCGCACCTGTGTGCAGGCCACACTCTGCGTGGTGCAAAAAATTTTTTTAAGAAGTATGCGGTGCACTTGTCGCCTTTAGTGATGCATGTGGCCCTGTATTGGACACAAACCTGATGTTTGTGTTGCCTTTCAAGTGCGTTGAGGTGGGCTGCTGCCTCCGCCCACTTCTGGCCCCATGCAGGGCTATATCCTGAGGCTGGAATGTTGAACTCCAAGTGGGCCAATTCTGCCAGTGCGCGCGATATAACCGCCAATGTGGCTTGTGAGCGTCTGGATGAGAGATGGCGATAGTGGCGGATGGTGTCTTTTTTGAAAGTTGCCCATGTGGAAATGGGGTCCGCACAAAACAGTGCAACAAACAATTTTGCCAAAGTTGCCTTTCCACCCACGTGGAAAATCCTGGCGACGCAAGCTCTGGGGGCGTATTTTGCACCAATGTGGGGCCTTTGCAACTGTGACAGGTAAGTGGTATGTTATATCGAGACCAGTCGGTGGTCGGAGAATTCCATTTTTGTTGTTTTGAAGTGGGAGATGTGGGGCTGGAATTTCGCCGGCGCTAGAATAAGTTCAATGCGGGTCATGGACCTTAATTGGCCGCTAGGATGTGGGGACGCGTCATGTTTTTGAGCAGTGGGGCATGTCGCGGCAGTGCATCCATCAACCCAAGGGTGGCTTTTTAGAACGCGTAGTTCTACGTGACCCTGTGGGGCATGGGGTGAGGGTGGCCACTGGTCCGTTGGTGAGGTTAGCCAACAGTTCATGTCACCAATTAGGAAAGAATTGGGGGGTAGCGGGAGGGATTTGACTGATGAGAAAATTCCCAACGCTCTTGTGCACCGTTTGGGGCGTAAATGTTGACAATTGTGTGTGCAACATCGGCCCAAGAGAAGGTGACAACGAGCACTCGGTCATTTAGGAATGTTTCTGAAGATGTAAATTTGAGAAAAATTATTTTTCTGAACTAGCACCCCACAGTGCTTCAACAAAAAGGATAGGGATGGTAGGAGCATCGTTTTCCAAGCATCCTCAGAACCTCGTGGACAGTGGGTTTCCTGATGGCCAGGATATCCACGGGTAAATTATTTTGTAAAAAACTCAGTTTCCTAGCCCAGGACGGGGAGGCCTTGAGTCTGGCGATATTCAGCATCCCTAGAGGAAGGTTTTCCCCCATCGCACCTTAGGTGCGAGGGTAGGCCCCCTGGCCTACCAGCCTCTTCCAGGTCCCCACGGGCTTTCACAGCAGCGGGGTATTAGCAGCAACACTATTGGGGTTTTTGTAAATTTTTTGGAAAGAGTCATATTGGCTTTGGCCTTCGCTTTTTGTTTTCCCGACGTCGGACGAATTTTTTGTGGTGCGGATAAGTTCGGTGCACCGTCAAGTGGGGCAAAAAAAATTTTTTTGGTTGGGATAGGTCCCAAGTCAGTTTCAACTGGGGCTTGGGTGCAGCGATTGGGTGAGATCAAATCTCCTATCAGATCCTCAGATTGAGTGGTCTGCTCGGCTTGGGCCTCCAATCTGATTGGGTGATGGATTCCCAAGTTGCTTCCACCACGAAGGTCTCCATGTCCTCCTGGCGTTGTGAGTGTGGGATGGTGGTGTGACCTTGGCCACTTCCTTGGCCGCAGTCCTATGGACCTGCTTGGCCTTCTTCCACTCCTGCGGGGAGATGGCTTTACCAATAGGTAGCAGCCTTGTGCTCCCCACGGGAAGGCCTCTTTGGTGCTTGCAGTTGGTTCATAGTGCGCCTCTCCGCTGGCCATGGCCGCCGAGGGGTGCTCTGGAATGTAACGCCCTCTTTAATGGGGCACACATGTGCCTTATGGCCGAACGCGTCACAGTGGGTGCAAATGGGGGGTGCGCTGTCCACGGTTACCCGGAATGGGTGGGTGGTGTGCCCTGTGATGTCAATAAAGGTGGAGTGTAGGATCTGGGTTAGGTCCTTCATGATCTCCTCAGATGGGGTCAGAACTGCGATGGCTTTGCCAGTGCACAGGTGTGGCATCAGCGTGAAGTGTTGCATTTTGAAAGATTGTATTTCGCCATATATGGCGAGACCATCTTTCAGGTGTTGCTTCAAAATGTCACGTTTTACCATAGTAGGCAAAAAGTCAAACGTGAGGAAAATTTGGTTCGATTTTGTCCATCTGGTGCATTTAGTTTCGACGACCCATTGCCCTTTGGGGAGGTCGACCACTACGCGCACCACTGCAGCCTCGTCTGCTGCTATTTTGCTTTCAAAACCTAGGTCCAGCTAACCGCGTGACATGGAGTGAGGTGCAACGTACACCGCGGTCAGGAAAATTTTGTGTACATCTTCACAAAATTTTTCCCATAGGGCCATTTTTTGGATGTCCAGATACACATGGACTCCGAATTCCACTGACGAAAGTGGCTGGGAATGTGGCATATTGATGTACTGGTTGCATCATGCTTGCCACGCAAGTATCTCCAGGAAAATTGTGACCACCAGTTTTTTTAAATTTTTTTCTATTCCGCCGGATTCTCTGGGGCGTTTTCAAACGTTAGAGGCCGCGGGCCTTCCACCTGCTCCTCTTGCTTTGCTTGCCCAACTGCTCCCAGACATGGGCGCAGACTAATCCCCTCTATGAGATTATCAAACTGGATTTAGTCTTGAATTGAATGGGTTGCAAAAGTGTTTGCAACGAGAAAGAAAAGTTATCTTTATTGGGGATCATTTTTTACCCTTAGTATTTACCTTATTAAAAACACTATAAAATTAAGATCTTATTTTAAATTTATATATAATTTGAGGTAAACCAACCAGTAGACAGACATTACCAAAACAAAAATACCAAAACAATTAACCCTGAACAACCTGAAGCAACTGCCCAAAATGAGCAGTGAGACACGCAAAATGAGAATACAACCAACCAGGTGGGACAGTGGCGGGCTGCTTAACCCATCATGATGGAAGGGGAAGGGGGTCTGGGGGCTCATCTGCAGGTTCCTCATTATTTAAAGCGTGGACCAAGGCAGAGAGCAAGGGCGTGGGGTTGTCAGCAATATGCGGGAGGAGATTACAGAGAATTGGTTAGTTGTAGAAACTATAATTTTCATAAATTGTGCCAATGTAATTGGGCAAGCATTTTTCACTAGCGTGGATGGCAGGAAGTTAAGAAATTAAAGTGGCACTAGCACGGGTAACTTATGCTATGGGTTGTGAAGTGACAATCACTATCTGAATGGCCATCTGTAGTGTGTTTATGCAATTGGGCAATGGCTTTTTTTTCTGAAGGGGGCAAATTGAGGCAAGAATGGGAGTAGGGAGACCTTTGGCTAGCATCTGCGCTGTGTGGGCAACAGCATGGTGGGGGTACTCTTTTTTGGGTTGGGCAGCAATTGCCACAGCAAAATGTTGTTGGGTGCATAACACATTATTATGTAGCTGTGGGGCATAAAAACGCTGAGGGATCTCAATGGAGGTTTTTGTAGGGAGAAATTCTCTCATATCAACTTTGAAGTCTTCAATCACCTTACCTGATCCGTCATTTTCATTTAAATAGGACCATGGGTCTATGTCATACAAGTCCGCATTTTCCTCAATAGGGATTACTGAGGCTGGCAATTGGGTTGGGGCTTGGGCTTGACCCCTTGTCCAAGCTGCTTCCTGATTGGTGGGAGCATTGGTGGCACCAGACTTAGAATGGGCCTGGTTGGCTGCTGTGGATGCAGCAGCGGCGGCAGGTCTTGGAGGAGGGGGGTATTGTAGTCCAAGGGAACATTCCCTGTGCATGGATCGGTCAATTTTCCTGTTCCCATATAAAAAGGGTCCAAAGAGGGCGGTTGTACCCCTCATCACCCAGGGTGACCTCGCCCACGTGGTAGACAAACGCTGGGTAACAGCTCTCACTCTTCAGATTCCTCCCCCAGTCCCCATAAACATTTTGGCTGAAATTGTCAGCCAGATTATGGAAATTTGCACTGAGATCACCAAATCGAAGTTAATTGGTCCAAAACTGATGGTAATCAAGCCTGACAATTAGAAACAGCATAGCCAAAAAGGGACAAAGATCAAATTATTGGCCAGAATCAACGACTGTTTTGATTCAGCCAGCAATGCAATTGTTAAAGCTAACCGCCTCTTGAAATTGTCAGGATGATCCCTGACATGCAGATAGTATCATTGGAAACCATTGATGATAGTTCAAAATCCATATCTGGCAAAATTAGGGGTTGTGGCTGACATAACTCTTTTGACCTAACAAACGGCCCAGTGACTGGGTATGGGAAGGTTGGGCATCTCAAACCCGTTTCTAACCAATTAGGACTGCCCCTACGTGGGGTGGCTCTGGGGAATTCCTGTTGCTCGTTGGGCCAGACGCCGTCATGCCAACTAATGGAAATGCAGTTGAGCCTTGGTTCAAGTGTTTGGGGTTGAACTTACAGTGACTTGACCTGCCACCAAATCCTTTGATGTCAGTTCCAATTGAGATTATCTGCCCCCTTCCCCCAAAAAATTCGCTAGTTAGATCAAACTTAAGGGACCCAATCCCTGCTTGTTCCCACATCAATCAAACACTATATAATCAGTTGCATCGCACTGAAGAAATTGTTGGTCAATTTTCTTCATTTTCCTTTCAATAAATTTCTGCAGAAAAACTATCAATTTTTAATTTATTGATATCCTTCTGGCCAAAGTCTTGATGGCATTACCCTGGTAGCTGTAGGCCCCTATACCAGATGGTCTTTACCAGTTTTAATTCTTACTATGGCCCCTACCATCGTCAACTAAATTCAAAAAGCCCAATACTTCTAGCAATATAACCCACTATTTCAACTATCCGCCATCAATATAGTGGGATCTTGTGGCCTTACATCCACCATTTCCAAGCAAGGATCCGCCCCCTTGTCTCTCAAGTTGTATTGAATCCACCTATTAGTAACTTTGTAGAAACTATCCCAGTTGTACAATCCCCTGCAGCGAGACCCCCAATGTCAGGGTTTGTCTCCATTTGGTTTGTTTCCGGGTTGCTATTCACAATTTCTCTACACCAACGAGTTATCATTTCCTAATTCACAGCTCCATACACCATCGTATGTGTGGCAATGCCTCTGGGATTCTGTCTTTCTTTTTGGGTACTCACACATCCCGACTGGCAGGCTGGTCTAAACTTCTTCTACCGTTTTCATGACAGGTATGATGGCTTCCCATTCCCAGATAAACGCGGGGTGGCTGGCGGATGTGTAGCTAGCGGCCAATCCTGCAGAGGCAGCATAGATAACAAGGTAAGGGCAACTATGCTTTGAGTGATCCAACTCAAAGTAGGTTGGATATATGGTTCTTCTTCCCCCAACTCAGACCCAGAATGGGTGGTCAGGGGCAGAGGCAACGAAGGAGTGGGAGGAATCTGCTCAACAATGTTATTGAATTTGGGGCTGATTGTGGCAAATGCCTAAGGCCAGCGAGGTGTGTGGCTCCATTAGGGACCACAAATTGAAGGATGGGATCAGTTCCATATATTCCAAACCTTCCATCAGCTCCTGATAAAGCACCACAGGAGGAAGGTGAGTGGGCAACCCAGAAAACTGAGCCACCAACGTGGAGTCAGCAGGGAGCCAGGTGCGCGTGGTGTGAATTGGGGTGCCCTCAGAGAGAAGGGGTACAGTTGTTGCAGTGTTAGAATCAGCTTCAAAAATGAAGCCTAGGTTGAAGTACCCCTTATAGGGGCGGGAATTGATAAACCCAGAGGGTTGCATCATCGCCTGGGATATTTTGATTATGGCTTTGTCCATGTATGGGAACAATTTCCCACATTAGACCCAAAGGCCAAAATGCATTTTAGATTGGGGAAGTACTAGAGGGCAACAGGGTACTACCTGGGAGCATGCGAGGTGGAGTGCCTGATCCTTGGGTGGAACAAACTGACTCAAGAATTTTTTAGTACTGGACAAACCAGTCTGTGCGCGTTTTCCCACTGGATAAAAACGCTGGGTGGGGTTTTGCCCCTGCCCCACATGGGAGCAGCAGGCGGTGGGGCTGTGGACATCAGTGGGCCAGTGTTGCGGCTGATTGGATAGTTAATTGGTTTAGTAATTTAAATTTTCTTTAAAGTGGGCTCAAGCAGAAAGAAAAGTCTAAAATCCAAGAGTTTATTATCACTAAATTAATCTACTTAAAACTCAATTTGTGGTTAGTTTTTCCCCTACAATCTTTATCAGCAACTGGGAGTTTTGAAACTCTTATGACTGCTAAAATTGTTGAAATCCTGTGCAAAAGCACTGACAAGAATTATCCCTGTCATGGTTCCAACACCCTATAAACAAACGCTGTACATTTATGCTCCAATCATCAACTCACATTGATGTGGCTGACTCACCTGACTGTTGTCCTCTCCACAAAGCTGCATATAAGTCTGTTGCATTAATTGCTGATGGTCTTGATTTCCTAATTATCTCACCAACCCTTAGCTTTTCAGGTAAGCGGAACCTCCTCAATTTCCACAAAAAATTCCACAACTAATTCATAATGTCATAAAAGTGGTCCATAACCCTAAAGCTTAAATTACCTATACAAATATAGCCACCTTTGTCAAGCTCCTTAACGCCTGTATCCAAGCTGAGTACACTTCTTCTAGGTATATTAGTGATTTATTGTGGAACACAATATTTTTACTGCATCTCCCTTAGGTGATATAAACCACATACTGCCAATATCCTCACACACTTGTTTTCTGAAGTAACCCATACCTTTAATCATAAGGACATAGATAAAGAAATGCTCCTGATCCACCTCCCCTCTGCCATGGTCAGCTAGCAGTTTGCTGTTTCCAGCCTGGTTGATTTTAGTTTTGTTTGGTTCTGATGCTGTTTTCTCGCGTGAGCATTTTGAATGATTTTATTTTTTAATTTTATCTTTTTTGGTAATGTCTGTCCCCTTTTGGATTATCTCAGATAAGCATCATATTTGACAGATAATTTGAATGATGAATAATTACACTTTGAACTAAGACATCAAACTTAATTGCTTGGTGGAATATCTCTTTACTTCTCATGGAAGCAAGGAGTTCTGCAGAATTTGTGTATAGTGTTACAATAGTCCAGGGATTAATTACCCATATAATAGTGGCATTTAAAAAAACAGACTCCTTTCTGGTGTGATAACCTTCTTATATACTTTCACTTGATTAGTTCTTTCCAACTACTATGTCAACTACTGTAAAAAACGCATTCGTTGCAATGCCTTAATGGCACAAATACAAGACAACTAAGTTCACAAAATAACCAAGTGGAACAGGAAGGGGACAACTTGGCTAGAATCTAAGGCAGAGTTCATTCCAAGTCGACAGTCACATCCTAGGCCTTGTGAAGCTTTATCAAAAGTGGTCCAGACCTTTTTTATACAGGAATTGGATCAGCATTTATTATTAAAAAGTATAAAATAACTTATGCTGCTGGATACCTCCTCAACAAATGTCTGAAACTGTTTAGTCTAAAATCTTATAAGATAAAAATTTATTGGTATATTTAAAATGATGAAGTCAACTAAAAGAGAAGGTAGTTTGATGGAAACAATATTAAAGGAAATTGAGGATGGGGACTTTTCTTTCTGATTACTATCACTTTTAGTAATACAATTTGATTCAAACAGCATAATTTGATAATCAACACCAGGCGAGATAAGTATGAATAATAAGGTAAAGAGCTGGGGTAACGCGGTAATGGGCTTTGGACCCAGACCTGCACCACCCAAAAGTACCAAGCGCACAGGTACAAATGAAAATCTCAGCAAAAATAAAAAGCCTGAGGTGGTACCTCATGCGGGTTTTATCAATTTTTTAGTAAAATACTGCAGCTTCTTGGAAAGATCCCAATTTCAACCACGGTCATTGGTGGAACAAGGGATATGAGTTTTCCTGGGCATAGAAACACCAACAATGTGGGAAAAGTTTGGCAAAGACCAACAAAAATTTTCCCACACGCGGTGTACTTAACAACCCATACTATCCACAGAGGTTGGGTAGATCTTAGGTTTAAAACCATAGAAGAAGCAAATGAAGCAGCAAAGGTCAGAGTGGTACTTGACCTTCCCGACGGACAGCAATTGGTCCTGACCAAACGCGCCCATTGGACTGAATCCAAAGACATTTTCATAATTTTTTACTAACTTCTGACCACACTGGCGTGCACAGTAGTTGAAAGACATCTCTGAGAAGGCTTGGAAGCCTACAGAGAAATTAAACAATTCAAAATGCAATGATTCCAGCTGATGCCAACCCTTAGCATGGGGAAGGCAGTAGCAATAATTTCACCAAACCAGGATGTAGTAGAGGATATTATAAAAAATCCCCCACATGGCATTCTTCACAATTAATGGGAAAAAATCCCAGCTGTTCCTCACAACAGTGGAAAGCGCACCCCCCATTTGCTCCACTGCCAGGCCTTTGGGCACAAGATTCATGCTTGCCCCATAAAAGAAGGCCTTAGAGAAATGGAATTCTGTGAGGAGGAAATGGGCGAAGACGACTCAGAGTATGCCAAAATCATGGATACTATACAAGCCTTCAACTGGGCTTAACATGGGCAATATAAAATAATTGACCCTATTTCCCCAAAAAACAAAAAATGGCCAAACAAGCTCACAAGCTGGCTGCAGCCAAGGCAAAGGCCTCAGCGGAATCCACCATATTGCCAAAGCAGATCCAAGAAGACATGGAGAAATTTGAGTCCATGAACCAATCAGATCCCGTGGAAAACCAAACACCTAATATGACCAGTTTGAATTTAACAGAACCCAATTCAGAAATTAATGCAGCAAAATTGGGGCTCAGTGCACCCCCAGAAATGGCGGAATTTAACCCAATAAGGAAGGAAAATCAACAATGGAATGCGCAAGAAAATAATGAGGCCAATAAAAACCCACAAGTGCACTGCAATAACATATTGAAACCAAGCAAAGCCAAGAGAAGAGTGAAAACTGCGGTGATGAAAGTGGCAGATAACACTTCAACTCCTACTCATGGTTATGCTCTCCGCATCAGAGGTGCAGTGGAGAGCAATGTGAGTGAGGGAGTAGGGCTGGGAGGCCCTGCTAACCGCTCCTGAGGCGCATTGGGCGTCTCAGTAGAGATAGTGACGCTGAACATAATGGGACTCAAGGCCTTAACATCACGGGCCAAGAAGTTGAGTCTCCCACAAAAACCACCTGTGGATATTCTGGAGGTGCAGAAAACCCACTGTCCACAGGGAGAGGAGGAGGCATGGGAAAAAATGCTCCTCCCAACAATATCATTTTTGTCGCTCCACTGTGGGGTGATAGTATGCGTGAACCAAAACTTTAAATTTATTAATAAAAATTTGTTCCTGGATGGCCGCATACTCGCCACAACCTTCTCATGGAACACCAAAGTGCACACAATAGCCAGTGTGTACACCCCAAATGGTGCACAAGACTGAAGAGAATTTCTCACAGCCCTAACACGACTAAATCTACCAGCAAGTACTTTCATAATGAGAGGCATAAACTGCTGAATTAACCCAGAGATGGACCGATGGCCATACACAATGGAGATACCACAAGGGCATATGGAACTCAAAGTACTAAAGGCCATCCTGGGACTATATATGATCCACTGCCAAAAAGGCAATCCCTTCTACAAAACATGACACGCCCACATGTACACAAAGATACATTTGTCTCTATGTCGAGGATAGACATAATTTTTGCACCAATAATTTTCTGTCATCAAATTTGGAAATCTAAAACTGCAAAAATTGAATTCTCTGACCATCGGCTTGTTTTGGTGTCTTACAAACCAGCGGAACCAAGTACCCAAGCACCCATATGGTGCAGAATACACCCAGAAAGTTTAGCCGGCTCAGAATTTCAATCCTGGATGAAAAAATATCCTTAACCCGGGATTTTCAAACACCTTTTTGTTTGGACCCACTAACCACTTGGGAAAACTTCAAAAAATCAACAACTGAACAAATTAAACATACATCGTCTAGAAGACACAGGGCAGTTTCAGCCATTATCAAACACACACTGGCTGAAATTGACCATCTAGAAAACAACGTACCAAGAATGGGATACAGCCATGGATGGGGTCACAAATGGGAGGAGGTTTCTGCTCAGCTAAACACCCTGATCCACAAACACCAACACTGAGTTGGAGTCTAATATAAAGGCAGAAACATAAGAGATGGAGACACTTGCTCAAGCTACTTTTTCCGCCAATTCCACACCAGGAAAAATATGATAGCTTGTACACAGGTCCATTGACTGGACAAATCCATAGCAGAAACACACAAAGAAGTTGTGACCAAAGTGCACAGGTTTTATACAAAAATTGTATAAATATGAGCCTGTCAAACCAGAAAAAAATCGAAAAATTCCTTAGAAGCACACATATTGACACTGCAGTTTAAAAAAACAATTTAATTAACCTAATATTGCGCGAGGAATTATGGGAAGTAGTATGTGGTGCACCAAGAGGGAAATGCCCTGGACCTGTCGGGATTCCCTATGAATTTTATATAAAAAGATTTTACTAGCATCTCTAACATTCTTCTAGATTCATTGAACAAGTGTATAATGAAAACATGCCTCCTACCTGGAGGCAAAGAAGCTTACACGGTCACTTTATTCAAGAAAGGAGACAGATTAGACCTATCCAACTGGCGCCCAATTTCCCAAACCAACACAGATATAAAGATTTTCACAAAAATTATGGCTAAATGACTAGGAGAAATTGCAACTGATGCGATATCCCCATCACAATATGGATTTGTCTCAAGAAGATCCATATGAGATAACATCCACACTGTTGCAAATGTCTGCCAGTCCAAAACCTCTGGAGCACTTGTCTTTTTAGACCAACAAAAGGCATATGACAGGGTGAACTGGACCTATCTTAGGGACTGCCTTCAAAAGTTCAAGCTTCCAAATAGATTTAAAAATTGGGTAATGTTGTTTACAGAGTCTGCAACCATGGCTGTGCGGGGAGCAGGCTTCTTAAAAAACCCAGTTATCCCACAGAGAGGACTAAAACAAAGAGACCCCTTAAGCCCTCTACTTTACAACTTTAGCCTAGACCCCCTAATCCAAAAATGCAAACACACTGCTCAAAAGAATCAACGTCAAGGGCCAACCACCAGTCAAAATGATGGCCTTCGCTGATGATTGTGTGGTGGGCATATCCAACAATCAGGACGCTTGAAGAATTGAGAAGATAATACAAGACTATTCAGCCATAAGTAACGCATCACTTAACACTGAGAAAACGGAAATTATACTCCTGGGGAAATATCAGACATAGAGGATGCCATCTACACAGGGCCAACAAGCTAGTACAACATCAAGACTCCTAACCAGACATAGGAGGCGAAAATTAGCAACAACCTCACTGAAACTTCCATTCATCATCAAGCCAACAGCTGGCCCTGTTCGTCACTTGGGAGTATGGTTGGAAGCAGGAGGTTACGCTAACTCCATGATGGAAAATCAATTTCTAGACAAAATAACAAACCGCATTGCATCCTTACATAGACACCAAACAGGTCTAACAGGAAGGGTCACGGTAGCCAACTCTATAATTCTATCAATCATATGGTTCACGGCCCATGCAATCGCTTTCTCACCATCTTTCTTCAACACAGTCCACGCCCTATTAGAGGATGGCATTGGTCCAACCACAACCCCCCTGTACGCCTCGAAACCCTATTTGGCTCTAGAAGGAGTGGAGGTATGGGGCTTACTAATTACGTAGAGCAAGCAACCCATATACTGGGATCCTGGATAGCTCAGGTGACTAGCCCTGATCTTCCAGATACACACTGGGCCATAACAGTAAGATATAACTTCACACGTGCACTACAATTAAGAAGCCCAGATCACCCAAACACATTAATCAAGTAACTGACATCCCATCCCACATCTGCAGGACCACACGGCACTCCTGCACACTTCAAATGAATACTCCTAGCCATGAGAAGAGCTACATGGCTGATTCACATAAACGACCAAACCAGTCACTGAGGACGCCAAGGCTAACTCACAGACAGGAGATCAATGATCAAAATAGTCACAGACAATATAATAATAAAAAGCCCAAATAATATAGCCAGGATAGATTACCTGGACCATATGGACATACCCTACAGCCTGGAGACCCAAAGAAGAGTATGGAGATACACACATCACCCTCTACTCCAACCCAGGATAAGAGCACATGTATGGAGGTGCATGAGGAGAGTATACCAAACAGCTGAACGGTCTAACGCCAATCACACCTCATGTGCAATATTTGGTCAGTATGGAAGCCTAGCCCATCGTTTAGAACAATGCCCAACATCAGTGGCGCTATGGAAAGAGGCCATGCGCCTTTTCCGCCAAGAAAAAGGACATCCATTCAGCCTAGCAAGAAACATGTTCGCTATAAACATGGACTCCCCTATTTAACCATCCCTCAGGGCGTTAGTAGCAATAGCACTATGGACGATACATACAATGATACTGGAATCGTTTACAGGAGCAGCGCCAACAATCCAAGAAGCCATTCATCGCTTCCACAGCCATATATTGGAACATTTCCAAGCATGGCTGTTTGGACATATGACCCCATAACAGAAGGAAAATCAACACATGGTTCCCCATATGGTTCCTAAAAGTTGATCCTTTCCTTCACACATGCTGCATCCAAGAATAAGCCAGCATAACTCCCCTTCCCTACCATCCTAAGCTTGGTGATCCTGGAGACAACAAGAGGGGCCTTGAACCCTCTGGGGTGTCTTTTTTTAGTACTAGATGGTCCTCTGGGGTGTCTTTAATTGTATAATTTCATTAGTTTTCTCACTATATCAGAAGTGCTTGTCCCCTGGTCAACCTTCCCCGAATAAATATAGGAAATTGAGGATGGGTGATAGTAGTTTTGTTGTATAGCAAGGCCATATCTAGACAATAAAACTAGGCTTACATCAATAATAGTACATTAACTCAAGTATAACAAACTTGAGCTCAAGAATAGTTTAAATACTTCGCAGGTTATTAATTAATTATTGGTGATTGTAAATGGATTTCCTAAGGATGGGACTTAAGAAATTTGCTATGACAATGGTTACAATCCCAATTTTCTGATTTGACTTAATTGTTGAGTTAACACATCTTAGGATAATTTTACTAATTATCTATACATTTCCGGCGTACCTTAGTAAATTTTGGTTCCCTCAATACACAAGCAGATGGTCATTGGGGACACCAGCATTTGTAAAGCTTTCTGATATCTAATCTATTATTAATTTGTGTAGCTCTTGATGAGCTATTATTTATAAAATGAGGATGCGTTTCCCCTTACACCACTTGAAAATTCTATCTTTTTGGTCCAATCTATGATATATAAAGTACAATACTTCAATTTCTGGTAGCTCTAGATTATTTTCACTTAAATTTATCATAGTTGGAAGTCTATCATAGCTGGTCAGGGAGCGGAGCCACAGCTCTGGAATGTCATGAGAACAGTTGCACTTCATGATCAAGTCATGATGTGGAACATACCAAATTACCACATGATTAATAGTACCTGAAATCCTCTCCATTTGGAAAACTTAAGCCACTGGATGAGCATTAGCTCATTTATTCAGTATGCACATATGTTCTGAGGCCATTATGGCATGATTGCCTGCCATGTCATGACTCACATTAAATCCAGGGTAGGCTTGGACTTAAAATGGCGCAGCCTGTGAAACACGCAAAATGATAGAGGCTGGCTGCCTATTGGACGTCCACCGCACCTCAGCCTACTGGGGAGTATTTTTCATTTATATTGCTCTAAGTGAAATGGTCTGGAACACCCAAACATGACATAATTCAAACTAACTGCTGGGTATTGTTTGAGCCATTTTTGTTTTCATTCTTATTCAACTTAGTCTGCTAGAGGATCAAGGTGACTTTCCTCTGAAATAAATTTGCATTTATCAAAATTATGATCTAGGTCTTGGGAGCCTTGTTTGTTACATTATTTTCAAGTCAGTCTTTATCATCAGGTTTTGCACCATGAAGCCTATAAGATGGCCTGGAAAAATAATCTCAAACATCTCTCTGGACCCTCAAATCCTTCTTTCTGTTATGCTTGCTTTCCAGAAAGGAGGATGAAAAGTTTGGAGGTGGTTGGTTGGACTGCTGGTGGTTGAGGCCTCTTGTGCCCACCAGGGAATCTCCAGGGTGAACGTTGATGCTTACTGATAACCCTGTATTTCCATCTAATTTCCTTTAAACTTCCCTTTCCACAAAGTCAACTAATGGAAATCATCTGATTACAGTTCCCCTCTTTGGTAGTCTGGTTTGCGCACAATGGGATCTCAGTTTTTGAGGGGTTAATGTGATAATTAGTAATAAAGCATAAATTTCATAAGGTTAGGACTTAGGAAATTCACTACAACAAAGGTTGTAATTCTAATTTTTTAACTTGACTAATTTTTAATGTAATGCATTTTGGGTAATATTAATAAATTTATATTTCTGGCATATATTTAGTAAATTTAGGTTCCCTCAATACAACAAAAGATGGTTGTCAGGACGCCAGCATTTGTTAAGCCTTTTTGATGCCTAATCCACTATTATTTTCATAGCTCTTTCTGGGCTACTGTCTATCAAGTGATGATGCATTACACCTTTCCTCACTTGGAAATTCTATCTATTTTGGTTTACTAACTAAGAATAATCCCAGTCTTGCATATTATGGTAGCTTTAAATTTATTTTTATAAATTTACCATTTTAAGAGGCCTGGCTTAGTTGGCCAGAAAACGGAGCCACAGTTCCAGAATACTGTGATGGTGATTGCACATTATGAGCAAGACATGATGGGGAATCTACCAAAGGACCTCAGGACTGATAGTACCTAGAATCCTTTCTATTTGGGGTCCTTAGGCCACTGGAAAAGCATTAGCTCATTTATCTGGCAGGCATAGATGTTCCAAGGCTGGTGAGGCATGATCACCTGCCATGCCTTGACTCATATTGGAGCCAAAGTAGGTTTACGCCTAAATAATTCAGCCTGTGAAGCCCATTGAGTGACAGAGGCCAGTGGCATATTGAATGCCCGCTGCACCTCAGCCTGTTAGAAAAATATTTTTTGCTCATATCACTATGCAAGCAATGATCTGGAGTACCCGAACACAGCATAATTTGAACTTACCGCTGGTTATTGTTTGAGACATGGTTGTTTGCATTCCAATGCAACCTAGTCTGCAAGAGAATTAAGGCAACTATCCTATGTTGTAGGTTTGCATATGTCAAGATAATGATCAAGGTCTTAAGAGTATTGTTTGTTTTAAATATATAGTATTTAAGACATTGATGGAGTTCTAAATAGAAAATAGGTTTAAAAACTCATTTTTATTGGTAGATTAGTTTGTTTACTTTTTAAACAGATGTAACTAATCTAAAACTATTACTAACTACTTAGTTCCACCCTGGGAAAGTTTAGCTCTTACCCAACATTGGTACAAGGTGTGTTTTAAGTCAACCAAGGTAGTCAACTTGATGCTTTTAGAATTAGCCACATTCTCTTTACCCTGTAATATACAACAGTGATAATATCATGAGACATAATATTTGGCTAAGTACTTTTATTAAGCTAAGTACTCCTATCGCTATTATTATAAATTAAACTAGCTCATAGATCTATCTCTTATCCATTCTATAGAATATTTAATAATTTTATGTGATATTAGATATATTAGGTAAAATTGGACTAATATAAAATGAATCATTGTAGATTTTATTATCAATAAGTTGATATTCTATGGACCAGGGATCCAGTGCTTTGCCACCCCACCTGGTGCTCTAGTACGTTATCAGTATAGTCATCAAGGATTCAATTGATTTGACATGCAACTATTTTTTATAATTAATGACAGCCATTAGATAGAATTATAAGTATTTATATAAGATAAAATAGTATCAACTAAATAGCTATCTGAACTTAGAAATCAACAATTTTAAATCATCTGAACATCAACAACTGCTAAGTAAAATGGTATACAGATTCATTATAGAATAATTTATCATAACAATAAGGGAGGATACCCCAGTGGTAGAGTATGGACTCTCTACCACTGCCTACCAAGTTCAATCCCAGTAATAGACTTTAGGTAGGGGACAATTTTGACTTTGTTGGCTTAGTGCACTAATGCCCCAAACTGAGATAGCAAATAGCAAAGGTGGTCCATGGAGTTCCTGGCCTATCATACACCATGCATGGAGATTTTCTGGGTTTTATCCTCCTTACCCATTTTCTTCACTTCCCTAATTGGTGCGGTATCATCCCCAGGTTGGCCTACCTTGAATAAAATTAAATTAAATTTATCATAATAATATTTTCTTTATATTTAATATGCTTCTGGTTGGTCTGCCAACACCCTACTTTGCCAGCAAGTTCATGGGGCAATGGACCCCTTGTTGAGGGTATTCCTATCCCCAATTTTCCCCAAGATTTTGAGGAAGATATGAAGTTTGAAATTGAGGAGCTTGTTTTTAGTGTGAGCTGCACTTGCATTGATGCAGCAAAAACTTCTTTGACCACAATTATCCTGAAACCCACCATTGCATTAAGTCATTAACTTGTGTGCCTGCTCTCATTATTTTCACTGAGCTTCAACTTGCTCAATATTTTGAGGTAATGGGCACTGCTGGCCTCATCAACAAAGAAATTCCACAAATATACCTCCTTATGACTCATGTTGCTGATGCTCCTACCCTAATGTTGTCCACCATGGTCCACCAGCTAAAGTGGGTGCTAGACAAAAGTTTCCCCAAAGCTTCCTCACCCTCTGATATGGCTTCCTAGGCTGTTAGATGAGGTGCTATATTAAAACTTTTTTATTTCAAATAGTCCTTTGTTTGGCTCATTTGCAAATAAAGATGCATAATGGCTCCCTTTTTGGGTTGGGCATCACTAGTGCTAAAATTATGCCTCTGGTTGTTGGGTTTTAGTTAATTTAATAAATTTACCCAGTTTTGGTCAAGTGGTTGGTGATTTAGTTCAAATATTAATTGCTTTTCTTTAACTTGCAATGGGGAAATGTCAAAATCTTAAATTTTATTTGAGGTAGGCTGACCTGGGGATGATACTGCACTGATGAAGGATGAAGGAGATTCAAAATTGATGGGAAAAGAGGATAAAACTTGGAAAACCTCCGTGCGCAGCATATGATAGGCCATGAACACCATGGACTGCCTTTGTTATTTGCTATCTCAGTTTAAACTCATTGGTGCAAAATGCCAACACAGGCGTAATCATCCCCTACCCAAAGTTCATCTACCAGGATTAAACTTTGGAGGCAGTGGTAGAGGGTCCATATTTTACCACTGGAATATCCTCCCCTGGAATATGTTAAAATCTTACAAATAATTTTTAACTACCCTCTAGACTAGCTAGAGGTTTTTAAATTTAGCACTATGTATTTCTGATGAAAATACAATAATTTATTGAACAATTTAAATTTCATGTTGAAAATAGAAAAGTTTTATATGTATTAAGTGAAAACATATATATTTAAAAATGAATGTATGTTTATTTTTTTCTTTGTCCTGTATGCGTTCCTATACCATTCATCCAATTGTGATGAAACTTTGGTGAGTTGTTGTGTGCATGCCTGAAAAGGTTTGTGAATCTTAAGAATTATTATTTTTATAGTAAAGTTAAAAAAGTATATATACAAGAAGTAAAAAGCCTATATCTTCTTGATGGTAAGTTATATTGTTATGGCTGAGCAGTTTGGTATTTGTTTAATTTGATATTTTAAACGGTTTTGTTAAATGGTTAGTGGTCATTTGGCTAATTACCAAGTTAATCTACATCAAAACTTTGAATCAAAAGCCCAATTGATTTTACAAATACCTCCTCTAACATAATCAGCTCAGCTTTTGGCTTTTTATTTTAAATTCTAAAAAGGTCAGTTGTTCAAATACTGATGCAATGGTTTTTATTTATTTTTTATCCTTTTAAACTATTTATATAGTTAAAACTGATATTGCAAGTGTAATTAAAACTAAGAAAAATGAAGAGCCAACATACTTAGTAAACTTAAATATAAAATTGTGTATCTGCATTTACTTTGGTTTTGCTTTAGACAATATAATGGTAAGTTCTGCATTTTTGAGTAGTTTTTAATTGAGTTCAATTAAGTACTTATACATTAGGATATATTAGCTTATATACATTATATATTTAAATTTATTTGATGTGGGCTGATCTGGGAACAATATTGTACCAGATCAATAAGGCATCAAATTAATGGGAAAACAGGTTAAAACCTAGTAAGATCTCCACATGTATTGTATAATAGGCCAGGAGCACCATGTACTGCCTTGTTAATTTCTATCTTAATTCAGGGTATTGGTAAACAACGTCAACTTAGCTATAATTATCCCCTATATAAAAGGATATGTTTAAATTTAAATTTATTGCGAGGAAGGCTGTCCATGGGATGGACACTTCCAAATTTGACCTAAAAGAGACAAAACTTAGTAACAGGGAAGGCACCCCAGAGAAGCGATGCTATCTCTTGTTGCCAGCGGGAACGCCACTTATGGGGAGGGGGGAACGTATGAAGGTGCCGTAGCCACAATTGAACACATGTGGAGGAAAGGGACTGATTTGATGAACTAAACTGGGAACCAGGAGGAGACCAGCTATCGGCAACATGGTGGGAGGTATCTAAACATTTACGCCTGAAAGTGGTCCACCTTTGAGACCAGAATCTGTGGACAGCTTCTGGGAGGGATGGGGTGGAGCCTGCGATGGCATCCAAGACAATCGTGTGGATAGTCCACATGGCGATTGCAACCACCAGAGCATGGAGGGAAGGTGGAAGGGGGAGGCCATTGATAAAGCAAACATATCTCTTGACAGACTGAAGGGATGTGTTTGATCCTGGCCCAGCAGACGTTGAACTTCGCGCAATATCACTTTAGAGGTAAGACACTTCTCCATGCGGTGGAACAGCGTTCCATACTGGCCACACACGACGCAGGATGAGTGTAAAGCGTTAGAGCACTCAGCCATATGGTACACCCACCTCAGGTAGCGCCACACATGGGAACAGATTTGAGGTTGCAACAGAGGATGGTGTGCGTATTTCCAGATAGTTTTTTGGGTCTCAATGGAATAAGGGATGTCCATCATGTCCAGGTAGTCCACCCTGGATAGGACATGGGGCCATGTGGGGATCACGCCATCTTGGATGGGTAGCCCCTGTACCTCTTGTGTGAACTGGGAAGAGGGGTGGCCTCTCTGGGATGTGTGTCCGCTAATATGAATTCTCCACTCAGCGCTCCGCATGGAGAGGAGGATTCGTTTGTAGTGGGTTTTAGTCCCATGAGTACCTGTGGCCGATGGGTGCAAAGCCAGGTTACTCATCAGGGATTGAGGGTTCAATGGATTGTTGAGGCCCAAGGTGCAGGAGAAGTTGGAGCGGGCCGCGCGGGACCAGTGTTGGGAGGGGAGTGTAGGGGCGATGATGGCCGCATTTCATGTGCCCAGGATCTTGGCAGCATTGGCTTTGAAGTCAAGCAGGCCCATGCCACCATGATGATGAGGGCCAAACATGACCTCTAGCCATACTGGTGGTGGGCGGCCTGACCAAAGCCATCCTTGCAGCAGGGCATACAAGGATTTGAAAAGCTTGGGGAGAAGGGGATGGCGTGGGCTCCAAACCAGACTTTGGAGAGGAGCACAGAGTTGGCTAAAACAACCCTGCCAGTAAGGGAAGTAGGGTGGGCTCTGAGGGAGGCGATGCGCTTTGTCACATTGTCTAGAATACGACTCTCCATTACTGCTGATGTGTACCCGCCTGCCTCCACCCACATGCCCAGATGGCAGACCAGCCCTATGGTAGGGCGTGGCACGAAGGGGAGCACCAGTGGGGCGATGTGGGGTGAGCTGGGAGGGCGAGCACATGTGCGAGCAGATGGGCCAGGCTGGGCACTGGTTGCTGGGGCGCAGCAGGTTTGATACTGACCAAAGAGGATGATTTCGTTTTTTGAAATGTTCAGTGCAGCGTTACTTACCCAGGAATACTCCTGGATGAGAGCTTCGAGTGCACATGCATCTTTATTATTAGACACCTCAACCACACAGTCATCTGCAAACGCCATCATATTGACTGGGGCTTGGCTGGCACATGGACCCCAGTGAGTTGGGCATTCACGTTTCAAAGTAGTGGGTCAAGGCTGAAATTGTATAAGAGTGGGCTAAGAGGGTCCCCTTGTCGCAAGCCCCTTTGAGGGCGGACTACTTCCGTTAGGAAGCCAGGGCCACATACTGACATTGTTGCAGATTCCGTGAGCAGCATCACCCAGTTGATGAAGCGAGGGGGTAAGCGGAATTGATGGAGGCAGGCCCTGAGGTATTCCCAGTTTACTCTATCATAGGCCTTCTGTTGGTCCAAGAATACAAGTGCCCCAGAGGCTGTGGACTGGTATGCGTTAGCCACAGAGTGCATGTTGTCCCAAATCGACCTTCTGGGTATGAAACCAAATTGTTCTGGGGAGATGGTGGCAGATGCTAAAATCCCTAAACGGTTAGCCATGATTTTTGTTAAAATTTTTGTATCCATGTTAGTTAAAGAAATGGGGCGCCAGTTGGCTAAATCTAACTTGTCCCCTTTCTTGAAGATTGTGACGGTGAAGGCCTCTTGTCCTCCTGGTGGAGGCGCGTTTCCAGAAGTCTCTGGTTAAGTGAGGCAAGCAGTAGTGGGGATATATATTTGAAGTACTTTTTATAGAATTCATATGGAATGCCATCTGGGCCTGGGCATTTCCAGTTTGTTGCACCGTGGATGGCTGTCCATAATTTGTTTGGAGTAATCAAATTTATTATTTCTGGGTATCAGGAAACAGTGCAGATGTGGGTTCAGTTGAGAAATTCTGCCACCTCAGCCAGCTGAATTGGATCAGATCGGTATAACTCAGAGTAATACTTTTGTGTTTTGATTGCCACTTTGGCTGGCGTATCCGCGATGGAATCATCCAATCTTCACACCTGTGTGCAGGCCACGCTCTGGTGTGGTGCGAAATTTTTTTAAAAAATATGTGGTGCACTTGTCGCCCTCTGTAATGCATTTGGCCCTGTACTGAACACAAACCTGATGTTTGTGTTGCCTTTTGAGCGCGTTGAGGTGGGTGGCTGCCTCTGCCCACTTCTGGCCCCATGCAGGGCTGTATCCTGTGGCTGGGATGTTGGACTCCAGGTGTGCCAACTCTGCCAGAGCGCATGAGATGATGGCTGATGTGGCTTGTGAGCGTCGGGAGGAGAGGTGGCAAGAGTGGCAGATGGTATCCTCTTTGAAGGCTGCCCATGTGGAGATGGGGTCCGCGTAAAACGGTGTAACAAACTCTTTTGCCAAAGTTGCTGATTCCACCCAAGTGGAAAATACTGGCGATGCAAGTTTGGGAGGGCGGAGTTTGCACCAATGTGGGGCCTTAGCCACTGTGACAGGTAGGTGGTAGGTTATTGAGACCAGCTGGTGGTCGGAGAATTCAATTTTTGTAGTTTTGAAGTGGAAAATTTGGGGTTGGAATTTTTCCAGCATAAGGATAAGGTCTATGCAGGTCATGGACCTTAGTTGCCCATTGTGGATGTGGGGTTGCATCATGTTTTTGAGCAGCGGGGCTTGCCACAGCAGTGCATCCATTAACCCAAGGGTGGCCTTTAGAACGCGAAGTTCTACGTGACCCTGGGGGGCGTGGGAGGTGGAAGGCCAACGGTCTGTTGGTGTGTTTAGCCAAAAGTTCATATTGCTGACTACAAAAGGGTCTGGGGGTAATGGGAGGGATTTGACTGATGAGAAAAATTCCTGACATTCTCACTCACAGGTTGGGGTGTAGATGTTTATGATAGCATATGCCATGTCAGCCCATGAGAAAGTGACAGTGAGGACTCAGCCATTGAGGAAGGATTCTGATGATAAAAATTTGAAAAAATTGTTTTTCTGAACTAGCACCCCACAGTGCTCTGACCAAAAGGATAGGGATGGGAGGAGCACGGTTTTCCACGCATCCTCAGAACCTCACAGACAGTGGGACTTCTGGATGGCCAGGATATCCATGGGTAAGTTTTTTTGTAAAAAACTCAGTTTCCTAGCCCAGGACAGCGAGGCCTTGAGTCTAGCGATATTCAATGTCCCTAAAGTGAAGGTCCCCCATTGCACCTTAGGTGTGAGGGGGTGGGCACCTGGGCCCACTAGCCTCCTCTAGATCCCCACAGGCTTTCACAGCAGCGTGGGTGTTTGCAGCAATGCTATTGGTAGTTTTGTTGATTTTAGCAGAAAGGTTTGCATTGGCTTTTGCCTTCACTTTTTGTTTTCCCAACGTCAAACAAATTCTTTGCGGTGTGGATGAGTTTGGTGCACCATCAAGCAGATCAAAAAAAATTTTAGGTAGGTTAGAAACCAAGTTAGTTTTGACCAGAGCTTGGTTGCAAAGATCAGGTGAAATCAAGTCACCTATCAGATCCTCAAATTGGGTGGCCCAAACGGCATGGGCTTCCCAATCTGTCTGGTTGATGGATTCCTGGGTTGCTTCCACCATGAAGGTTTTGATGTCCTCCTGGCGTTGGGAGTGTGGGATAGTGGTGGTGACTTTGGCCGCTTCCTTGGCCGCGGCCCTGCGGGCCTGCTTGGACTTCTTCCGCTCTTGTGGGGAAATAGGTTTTACCAATAGGTAGCAGCCTTGTGCTCCCCATGGGAAAGCCTCTTTGGTGATTGTGGTTGGTTTATAGTGCGCCTCTCCGCTGGCCATGGCCGCTGAGGGGTGCTCTTGGAATGTGATGCCCTCCTTGGTGGGGCATGCATGTGCCTTATGGCCAAATGCGTCACAGTGGGTGCAGATGGGGGGCGCGCTGTCCACGGTTACCCGGAAAGGGTGGGTGGTATGCCCTTCAATATTGATATATGTGGAGTGCAGGATCTGGGTTAGGTCCTTCACGATCTCCTCAGTTGGGGTCAGAACTGCAATGGCTTTGCCGGTGCACAGGTGTGGCATCAGCATAAAGCGTTGCATCTCAAAAGATTGTATTTTGCCATAAACAAAGAGACCATCTTTCAGGTGTTGATCCAAAATGGTACATTTTACCGTAGTAGGCAAAAAGTCAAATGTGAGTAAAATTTGGTTGGATTTTGTCCATCTGGTGCATTTGGTTTCAATGACTTATTGCCCTTTGGGGAGGTCAATTACTATGCGCACTGCAGCAGCTTCATCTGCTGCCTCCTTGTTTTCAAAATCGAGGTCCAGCCAACTGCATAACATAGAGTGAGGTGTGACATACACCGCGGTTAGGAAAAAAGTGTGCACATACCCACAAAATTTTTCCCATAGAGCTGTTTGTTGGATGTCCAGAAACACACAGACTCCATATTCCACCAATGAGAGTGGTTGTGGATGTGGCGTGTTGATGTACTGGTTGCATCATGCTTGCTAAGTGAGTATTTCTGGGGAAATAGTGACCTCCAGTTTTTTTAAATTTTTTTCTATGCTGCCAGTTTCTCTGGGGCATTTCTGAATGTTTGAGGCCGCGGGCCTACCACCTGCTCCTCTTACCTTACTTGCCCAACTGCTCCCTGACATGGGCGCAGACTAATCCCCTCTTTGAGATTATCAAACTAGAATCAGACTTGAATTGAATAAGTTGTAAAATTGATTGCAACAAGAGAGAAAAGTTTATAAAAGGATATGTTTCCATAACTATTATCATACATTCACTTTAAAAAAAACTACTTTATTTTTATTTTTCTTATTATGACTAAAATACCTGTTTAAGTTGTTTCCTCTAATTTATAAAATATCTGTGCAAAGCTAGGTTTAATTTTGTTCAATAGTTTAAAAGATGATATGTCACATATGTATACATGATGTTTTTAAAAAATAGAGATGTTTTTAGCAGTTGGTGGTATGAGGTTGATCTAATAGGTCTAATTTTAATTGGCTGAGTGGTCAGTGCTTTTTGATCAATTTGATAGATCTAATAATTTTAGATAAGTGGTTGGTGGTAAATTATTGATTTAATATTTAAATTAGATTTAGTCAGGCATTAAAGGATTTTGGTTAGATTGATAAAGCTTAATTTATTGGCTGAGGTTTTGGTGAAACTTGGTTGTTTCTTATATTCAATTAGTTTTAGCCAAGTGATTGATAGATTTTGGTTGATCCAATAAGTTCTTTTGCTTTGTCAAGTAGTTTTATGGTATCAGAGTAATTCAATAAGTTCATTTGGGTTTGGCTAAGTGATTGGTAGTTTTTGATTAATTTAAAAGGTTCAACTGTATTAGGTAAGTGGTTGGTGATTAATCAGTTTGGTATGTTTAATGGTAATGAGTAAGCAACTTTTATGTTATCTATAATATAGAACCTAAATTAATCAGTTCAAATCATTTGATAATAAATAAACCTGAGCAACGCTGGGTAACACCGCTAGTGTTAAATTATTAATACTATAATACAATTTAATAAACTTATATTGAATAACACTGCTGATGACCAATTTGCTAAGTTGAATTTCTAGGCAAGTCTGTAAAGTTTTTAAATCAGTTTCCACTATAAGAATGGTTATGTAATCTACTAAAGTACAACTAGTATCTTGAATTATATTTGATCACAAATATGTTTATTTTTATCATTTGTTCCAGGCTGTATCTCTATTACTAAAATTAAATTGAGCATTTTATGTATCATACAAAATGGCAATTATCACAAACAAAATTTTCTATTTAATAAAATATTTAAAAAGTTAACCCCAATTTTTGTTATTGTAGGTAAAATCAAATAAATGGGTAGTTAGCTTAATTTAATTCCAATTTTTTATATATTTAAGTTGTAATAAAGTTTTTTTAAAGCCTTTGAAGTATTTTAATATTAATTAGTGATAAAATCTAATCACTTATACCTCTTATGGCAATATAATATAAGAGAGAACATATGCAATTAAAAATTTGAAAAAAGTATTGTAACTTCTAGTCATGACAGACTCATAAAATTTTAATAGTTAGTTTTTGTCACCATTGTATATTAGAATGTTACAATTTATAGTATTTGATAAATGACTTTTATTTCCCATAACAATCACTTTAGTTACTACAATATAATTTGAACAGCAATTTTTTATAATCACATAGGATAGATGGGCGATTTTAATAATAAATCTAATACAACCTGGGCGAGCATCACATCAAGAGGTGCGCAAAACAGTGCACCCAAGGGCAAGAAACGCCCTGGAGGGGGACCAGGAACCCAAGCCGCCAAGAAACCACAAACTCAGACACCATCCAGGTTTATGGTGTTTACTATAAAACAAGATCAATACATGTATATCCAATGTAACCAACCCCTTTCAAAGGTGGAGCATGGGCTCTGACTCTTCCTTGGGGATGAGTCCCTGACCCTGTGGGAGAAAACATGTGAGGCACAGCCCTCCCTTTTCCCCCACGCAGTATATGTCACCACCAACAACATGGGCTGCGTCTGGATCAATATTGGTTTCAAAACAGCTGAAGAAGCAGAGGCCGCAGCAAAAGTCTGCATCAAAATTGTTCTTCCTGAGGGCAAAGAAATAGTGTGCACCACGCGCACCAGATGGAACAAAGCGAAAACTTTGTTCATCTCATTTGACTCGCTCCCTACAAACCTTCCTTATAAAGTAATCTAGGAGGAGCTCATCTAAGAGCTCGTAGCCTATGGAGAAAGTATGCAACTTAAATTACAACAATTTCACCTGATGCCAACCCTGTGCACAGGCAAAGCTATCACCATGATCAACCCATTCCCCAAAGTGGAAGATGACTTATCAAGAATCCCCCACACAGCAGAGTTTCACTTTGTGGATGGGGAACAATCATCCACATTCTGAGTTACACTGGAATGCACACTGCCTATATGCAACCACTGCGGTTCATTGGGACACAAGGAACACGCATGCCCCATGAAGGAAGTCTTAATGGAAGCAGACTACTGTGAGGAATCCATGGATGAAAGTAACAAAAAATTCTCCAGAATGACCAATGGTCACCACCCATTCCGCTGGGGTGAAGATGGACTTTACTCCATCGTGGACCCAGTTACACATAAACAACGCAAAGTGGCACAAAAAGTCTGCAGGTGGGCAGCGGCTGAGGTAGCAGCGCATGCAGAAGCATCCATCAACCCCAGACAAATTCAAGAGGACATTTTGGATATACACCAAGCCAACCAATCAGAACAATATGCCCAGCTTGAAAATTTCCACAGCAATTTGACTGAGTCACCAAGCGACATCAATCATGCACTCTTTGAGGAACAATTCAACCACAATATGGGCGAAAATGCGGTGCAAAATTCTCCAAATTTATACCCCAAAATTACAGAACCCAATCAGCACCCCACATTGAACCATCATGAGATACGTGCAGGAAAAGATAATGCAAATTCCAAAAACCACAATTCCCACGAAAAATTGAGTCAGATCAAGGGAACTGACATTGTCACTGAGAGAGTTGAAGTACAGATGTAGAGCATGGCCAAAATGAGCCATGGTGGGTTAGGGACAGAGGGCCCTCCAACCACTCCTGAGGCACCGCGGGCACCTCAGTGTCAATAGGGATGCTAAACATTGTGGGAGCCAGGACTCAACCATCCCAAGCCAAAAAGCTGGACTTCCTGTGAAAACCCCTTATAGACATCTTGGCCATCCATAAAACCCACTGTCTACAAGGGGAAGAAGGATCCTGGTCAGCCAGGGTCTCATTATCACAATTGGTATGGACGTCTCACTGTGGGGTGATCGTCCAAAATAACAAAAAATTAAAAATTACAAACCTCTCGTCATACTTTCATGGCCGCATCTAGTAGCAACAATCACATGCCAAGAGGAAACAATCTCAATAGCAAGCATATATGCACCATGCACTGCAGCCAAGAGAAAACAATTTCTTGAAACTGTTCCAACACTCACCCTCCCACCAGATACCATCCTGTTTGGTGACTTTAACTGCTGGGACAACCCCAACATGGACCGATGGCTGAATCCCAGGGGATAACCACCAGGACACATCGAATTCTGCACAATGAAGGCATCCCTTGGCCTACAGGATGCCCTCCCCCCAGATCACCACTCCTTCCCCACATGACATGGCCCAACATATGCTAGGGAACGCTCACATCAATGAGCCGCATTGATCACATCCTTGTTCCACAATCCCAACAATTAATAATTTCCAAATTTATGACAAAAAAAGTCAATTTTTCTGACCACCAACTTGTTTTGGTGCAGTTATCGCCAACTCAAACCCACACACAGGTGTCGCCCTGGAGAAAGTTACACCCAGAAAACATAAAATTACCCAAAATATTTTGAATGGGTTGATCATGAGGCCATGAACCAAGAATCCACAGCCCCATTCACTTCAGATCCCATTACAACATGGGCAAATTTCAAAAAGGAACTAATCAACAAAACCTGACATATTGCATCATGTAAGTACACCGCTGATACACCCACAATCAGGTGTACCTTGGCAGAACTGGACCACCTCGAGCATAACACTCTGAGACCCAGTTATAGCCCCAACTGGGGACGCAAATGGGCGGAAATATCCTCTTGGTTAAACACCCTCATCTACGAGCACCAACTCAGAATCAAAGTATCAAACAAAGGTAAAATCATAAAGGAAGGAGAAACATGTTTGACATATTTCTTCCACCAATTCCACTCCTGCGGCAACCAGCCCTTGTGCACACAGGTCCGCAAGACTGACGGCACCATGGCAACTGACCCTGAGGAGGTCAAGGAGGAAGTACACCGCTATTACACCAAATTATACCATGATACGCCGATAGACCCACAAAAAATCATAAACTTTATACAAACTGCCAGAATACAAAGTACACCGCCAAACTACAATATTCTAAATCTAATTACATGGGAGGAGCTTTGGGATACAATCCGCGGTGCACCACGTAGAAAATGCCCAGGGCCTGATGGGTTACCCTACAAATTTTACAAAAAATATTTTTAACAAATTGCCCCCCTCCTATTGGCGTCTATGAACCAGTGCTTGCTAGAAACATGCCTCTAACCTTGTGGCCATGAATCATATGTCATAACCTTATATAAAAAGGGTGACAGATTGGACCTGGCCAACTGGCGTCCAATCACACTTTCTAATACTGATACAAAAACTTTAACAAAGTTTTAGCAGCCAGATTAAGTGCAATAGTCTCTAACGTCCTGTCACCCAACCAGTCTGGGTTTATACCAGGGTGCTCAATCTGGAACAACATACACCCTGTTGCAAACATATGTCAGTCCAAAGCAACTGGAGCCCTAGTCTTCTTAGATCAGGAAAAGGCATATGACCGCGTTAGCTGGTCATACCTAAAGGAATGCCTACACGCTTTCAAACTCCCACCAAGATTCATAAACTGGGCGATGCTCCTCACAGAATCTGCAACCATGGCTGTATGCAGCCCTGGCTTCCTAACTAACAAGATCACACCACAAAGAGGGCTCAAACAAGGGGACCCCCTCAGCCCACTACTGTATAATTTCATTTTTGATCCACTCCTCCGCGTAACTGACTCACGCCTCATGGGCATAACTGCACAAGGCCAGCCAACAGTCAAGATACTGGCCTTTGCGGATGATTGCGTGGCAGGCATAGCTAACAAAAATGATGCCTGACAGCTGGAACGCACCCTAGAGGAATACTCCATGGTGAGCAACGCATCACTCAACAAAAAGAAAACAAAAATCATTCTCCTAAGAAAGTACACTAACAACTGAGCTACAACACCAGAACCTCATACCCCCATATGAAGGAAGAACCTACTCATATTAACCCTTTGCATCACCTCCCACCACCACTCCTGTCCGCCACCTTAGGATATGGCTGGAAACAGGGGGATATGCCAATGAGACAATGGAAAGCAACCTACTACAGTGGGTATCCAAATGCGTCGCCTCCCTCAAGGGAAGATCCCCAGGACTAACGGGGCGAGTAGCAGTTGCTAACTCACTCATCCTCCCAATACTATGGTACCCTGCCTACACAAACGCCTTCTCACCCACCTTTATAACATCAATCCGTGCGCTCACCCAGGGCTGGCTGCGGCCCAGATCCCATCCTCCCATACAGATGAAAACACTCTTTGGCCCACGCTCAGGTGGAGGCATGGGACTAATAGATTTTGAGAGCCACGCCAACCGCATCCTGGGTACCTGGATAAAGGAAGTCCTTGCCCCAGATCTCCCGCAACAACACTGGTCCAAGGCAGTGAGAATTAACTTCGCACAGGCGCTCAAATTAACCAACCCACATAGCCCACCCAGACTACTATCATACCTTGTTAAACACCCTACTGCAATGGGCCCACATGGAACCCCCCTCACTTCAAACGCATACTCTGAACCATCCGCTGCATGGGATGGACCATAGAGAACACTGGCACTGTGCAGGGAAGGGGACGACCCAGCCCCCACTTCAAATTAAGAAATCCAGAAGCCACCCCCAGAGAGACATGCTTGCTATGACCCCAACCATTGCTAAAATCGGATACCTAGATGCGTTGGACATCCCCTATGACTTAACCACACAGAAGGCAGTGTGGATAATGGTGCACCACCCACTCCTACAGCCGAGAGTAAGAGCCAACGCCTGGCGCTGTCTGAGAAGGACCTATAGGATGGCGGACCGCTCCAATTCCCTCCACGCAACCTGCGCAGTATGTGGAGGGGAGGGCTCCCCTACATCACCGCCTAGAAACATGCCCCCAACCAAAGCCATATGGCAGGAAGTCGCGCGCCTGCTTAAGATCCAAAAGGAGCAGGAATTTTCTATATCAAAGAGCCTTCTCGCACTCCAGATTGAATCACCAATTTCATCTACCCTCCACTCCCTAATGATACCCATTGCAATGTGGACAAACCACATCATTGCCTTAGATGCGTTCAGGGGCACGGTCCCAAACATCCATGGGGTTATCAACAGGTTCCACGTCCACTTACTGGAGCACTTCCAAGTCTGGCTCTATGGATATATGAGGCCAAAGCAACAGGCGCTCATAGAATCGTGGTTCTCACTCTGGTTCCTCCACACAGACCCCTTCCTTCACACCTGCTCCATAGTGGGGGAAACCCCCCAGTGTAGCGCACTAACCCCCCCCCCCATACCTGGCAGTCCCGCTGGCAACAGGGGTAACCTGAGTACCCCGGGTGCCCAATTTTATCTATCTTTGTTTTCCATGCATACTCGATAATGCCCATCCCCTGGTCAGCTTGCCTCAATTAAATAAAATAAAGTATCTGATAAATGATTTATATAAGAACCCCTAAAACAGCACATCTCAAAGTCTAAAACGCTATGATTCTTTAGACTAATAATCTTTATGTATAAAAGTAATCAAAAGACTATTTCTATAAGTAATACTTTAGAAATATAAAACTTTAGGGTAAGGACTTTGATCTAAAAAGGTTTATTAAATTTAAAGCAAAAAAAACTCATAAAACCTAAATTGCTCAAAATTAAAGTTGAAAAAAGCTAATAAAATTCAACGAATATTTAGCTTCATTGGATGTAAATTGACATAAAATAAACTCATATTAACCATTTTTTTAAGTATATCAACTTAGTGTCATGGGAAACTCTCTTTCCGCTAGTCATACCTTTCCAAACAATTTATACAGTTTATAAAAGTAAGATTAACTACCTGCTATAGTTTTTCTCTGATGTCATTGATTCCCTGCCAGCTGCCCCAGTGTGTGGCAGTGGTGAAACCCCTTCCATTTTCCATCTGACAGGAAAATAATCACGGATTGGCTTGCCCAGTCACACAAAACCCCTGGGACAATTCATTCCTCCCAATGATCGTGACGCCACCTTGCTCAAACCTAAGCTGTGCCCAGTTTCCCACTGGTGCTCCCCTGGAGCAACATGCGCTTCAGCCTTAAGGTCAAATATGGGAAATTTTTCTCATACAACGACCAAGTCATTATTAAAATGTCTCAGGTGGTGATGCAATCCGCTGGGTTTATTAATTTCCGCCCCTATAAGGGGTATTTTGATCTCAGCTTCACATGTGAAGCCAATGCTGCCACTGCGGCAACAGTTCCCCTAGTCTTCCAGGATACTCCTCTTTCAACAACTCAAACCTGGCTTCCAGCAGGCACCACTATGATGGTTCAGTTTTCTGGTTTGCCTGCCCACCTTCCCCCTGAGGTTCTCCACCAGGAGCTTATGGAAGGTTTGGCAGCCTATGGCTCTAACCCCATCCTGAAATTTGTGGTCCCAAACGGGGCCACATACCTCACTGGGCATTGGGCGTATGCCACAATCAGCCCCAAAACAAATAAAATTGCCCTGTCGATTCCCCTTCATGCCACTATCCCCTCTGCCCCTGACCATCCGCTCTGGTCCCACATTGAGGGAAGATGGACAGTTTGTCAATCCTGCTTCAAGTCAAACCACTCAAAATTCAAGTGCCCATATCCAGCAGCTTTCAACGGCGCTGATAGTTCATCTGACAGCACTAATCTGCCGCCCACCTCATGCCAATTCTAGCATGAGGTACAATCCTACCTCCCCTTCCCCCAAAGCCTGTTGCTTCAGATGCAGCTGCACCTGCAGCCACTAATCAGACTCCACCTTGCCTCAGTACCACACATGATTCTTCCAAACAAGCGCAGGATTGGACCCCAGTTTAATCCCATGCACCCTCCAACAAATCAACTAATCCTCAACCATACGTCAATTCCCCAATTCAATTATGACAGAACCCATGGGAGTTTTTGGATGAAATTGATGAATCAGGTAGTATCATTAAAGAATCATCACTGCAAGTTGACTGGTTCTATAATTCAAAATGGAATGCAGAATTCCCCCCGGTTATATGCCCCAAAGCCAAATGCTGAACCATTTCACAGCGTCCATCAGCTTGCAGTAGAAGCAGCCGCCTCACCAGATTGCCATCCCCTCTGCAAAGCTGCCGTCAAATCAGTGACGGTGCTCACAGGAGGAATTCCTTTTCCTGTTATCCCCAAAAATCTTGCCCCAAAAAGTAAGATTAATTTGAAACAACTAACCAAAAATGTTACTGACGCTATCCAGAACGTGGTAAACGTGGCACAGAATCTGAAAGCTAAGATTACCTGAACCAATATTACCATGCTTTTTAAACTACCAGATGCCTGCATTATTGCTGAAAAAGCTTTAGCCGAATACATCACTGCCATTTTAATGTTTGGCAATTACTTGGAAGTAACAAACATCTAATATATCAAACCACATACCGCCAATGCCCCAACGCTCTTGCTATCTGCCTTGGCATGAACCCTACTCTGGAAAGAGATAGCTTATGCTAAAGATGAGCCCCTTGATCCCCCTCCCCTTCCGCCATGGAGGGATAAGCAGTCTCCGCTGCCCACCTGGTTGGTTTTTTTGTTTGGTGCGATTCATTCAATTGCATATTTGGGTTTTTGTTTGACACTTAGTAACATCACTTTTTTAGTTTTTAGTTTGGTAATGTCTGTCCCCTGGTCAGCTTACCTTAGTTAAATAAATTAAAAAACTTAATGTCATGGTTAAATAACATCATTGAGGAGACATAGTAAAGATAATTCTGGGCATGATGAGGCCAAGATGGATAAGTTAGCAGGCCTGCCTGACCTGAAGCATACCCTAGACCAACTCTGGGTAAAAGTAAGATATGCCCAAGTTGGTTTGGGGTGTGCATGATGGTCATGTGAGCATTACATCTGCATCATTTAAAAGCCCAATTATATTATGATTATGACAGATCTTTACATTTAATTGGAAAATAGGACTTTGAGCTCTATTTATTTTATAATATTGCCAAATATGGTAGAATTCAGCTTCAGTCAATTACCTGAGTACAAGCTTACCTAAGCTACATTTCAATAATGGATGAGAAGCTTCATTTATTGTCATATTAAGTGTAGTGCCTTTCCCAATGGAGAATAATTCCCCAAATTGTTTATATATGTTTTTGAGACCAACCTTCCTTATTGATTATTTTTCTCTATAAAAAGAAAAGCAGGGTTTTATTTATTCTATTAATCCACGCTACCATTTGCAGCCCCCTTGGGTTAACTTCTCTTGTGAAGTTCTTGGGCTTTATCTCTATTATGAAGGGTTTTACACCATACTTGGTGGTGTCAAGGTGGTTTTATTGTTGGCCTACTCATGGAGATTTAAAGTTACTCTCCTGACATTAGATGACCAAACATTTTTCTTACTAGTGGGAATTTTGCATGAATTTTTCTAATGTGGTAATCTAGTGCATTGGCTGGTTGCCATGGTCACTAGCCTTCTTATCACAGTGCTATCATTCATTTTGGTGATATCTTTGTAAAAAACTTCCTTTTATGCTACTGTCATGGTTACATAACATCAATAATTTCTCAACTGCCAAGATAAGGATGAACGTCAGAAGTCCAAAAAAATTCAAGTTTCAGGACATCCCTAACTTAAAGCATACCTTGGACCAACGCTGGGTGCAAGATAGATATGATCAAGTTGGTCCAGGGGAAGTGTATGATGCCCAGCACTGTGTTATGGAAAAAGTGTTAAAATGCACTATTTATTTTCTTAGCAATGATGGTTCAGTTTGGTTGCTCAGAGAACAGGGGCTCAAAACACATTCACGTTTTAACATTTCTAAATCAGTATAGCTCAGCCTGCAATCAAAACTTGAGTTCTTTGATCTTGAGCTACAGTACCCTGGCCAATGGTAGGGTGCATTGATTGGTTCACTTAGGCTTGGCAACATTTTCCTTGGTTGACAACTCAGCTGTCAAGAGAGTCTCTATATCTCAAAACCCCAGCATGGTGGTGCTCAGGGCAAAGGCTCAATGCAAGGAACTAGTGGTCATTATTATAATAAAAATATCCCAGTAGAGGGTGTTTGAGCTGATGTGACATAAGGTAAGGGTGTTTAGCATAGTAAATATAATAGCAAATTGAGGTATCCACAAAACTTAGCCATTCCTTAGAGGGCTGTTATTAACCAAGTCTGGTACCAGGGTGGAGTGCTCTGGTGACCAGGTTTGAGGGAACCTGGTAGGACCAGAAGTGTATCAAAGTCTGTGATTATTTTAAATAAAACAAATTGACTAACACGTCACAAGACCTCCTCAGAGAGGTCTGCACACAGGTGCGTCTAAATCAACATATATGAAAAAATGTAAAACGACTATGGGGTTTATTTGGGAAGATGACCAACGAGAAACATTAGTTTTGAGAAAAGATACTTAAGCCAAATCAGGGAGATTTTGGATTGGCAGAAGTGGTACTGAAGCCTTAGTGCACCAATAGGCACATGCTTCCATCTGAAAGGGTCACATACCTTGAAATCAACTTTGCTCAAGTAATTGACTGAAGTTGAACCCAACCAAATCTTGCAATTTGATAAATGGAACGGGTTTTGAACCCCCCATTCCCCAATTAACTGAATTGCCATGTTATCATCTAAATTAAAACTTGTTCATTTTAACCCTAGAGCCAAAACAGGGGGCTGAGCTTTAGGTACATCACTTGTACCAACCTGGGAGTACCTATCCTGTACCCATCATTGATCCATGGTGTTCTTGAGATCAGGAAGGCCTGAAGTTTCACCTTCTGGACCTCCTGTCTCCCAGCCTTATCCCTACTGTTTATACCCTCTATTAGGTCATGTAAACATGACATTACCCTCTCCTCTTTTTTGGGCTCCACCTGTCCTCAAGGGGCATTTGCCAAGGAAAAGTTTTTATAGGCTGGGGCAACTTTATAGCAGCAAAGGCTTGGTTAAACTTTGATCTTGCAGCCTTAGGGAAGCGCTTGTGGAATGCTGCAATTAAATCTCGGGCATGGGTGCAATTGCGCGCTGGGACCCAACTGTTCTCCGCTTCATCAAATCCCTTCAAGGATACAAGATACTGAAGTCTTCTTCTTACTTGACAGGAGGCTACAATCTCCTCCAATTACCATTTTGGCGCCCCATCCATGAGATAAGTTTTGGGAGTCTCTGTAGGGGGGCCTCAAAAAACGTGATCTTACTTTCATGGAATACTGAAAAGATTTGAAATGAGGGGGAAGATCCAACTAGTATGAGGAGTGGCCCACCTTTTTGACAATGCTGTATGGCCCAATCATCTTTGGTCCCAGTTTTTTGCATGGTTTCTTGATAAAGATGTTTTTAACATCCATCATCACGAGATCTCCTTCCTTGTATGCAGGTCCCACCTGTCTCTTGCCATCAACATGCTCCTTGTAAGCCTGCATGGCCACATCTAATTTTGTGCTCACCCTTGGTGTACTTTCTTGATCATTTTTCCAAGTTTCACCACCGATTCCACTTTAGATACACAAATGGGCTCCGTGTTGAAGGTGGGATTAAAGCCATAGTTGGAAAAGAAGGGGGAACACCTGATTGATGTATGTTGGGCATTATTATAACCAAATTGGGCCATGGGGAGATGGAAACCCTAACATGAATGATCTGTGGTGATTTAACACCAAAAGAACTGTTTGAAGCACTGGTTCACTCGTTCTGTATGCCCATCTAATTAGGGGTGATAGGCAGTTGAACATCCGGGATGGATTTGCAGAGTCTTACACAAAACTTCCCGAAACAAAGAGGTAAACTGGGGCCCCCAATCACTAATAATTTCTTGAGGGGCCCCATGGAGAGCAAACACGTGTGACATGAAGAGCCTATCCATTTCTGCTGTAGTTACTGTGGTTCTGCACGGAATAAAGTGGGCAAACATCGTAAAATGGTCCACCACCACAATAATAGCATCATAGCCATCTGATTCAGGTAATTTGACAATAGAAACCAACTTATCTGGAATTCCAAGGCCCATCAGCCTTTTGAACTGGTACTAACAACCCTGCTAAAGGCAGGAAATTCAGTTTCATTTGGTTGCAGACTAGGAACTATTTAAAATATCTGTCAACCTGAGTAACTAATCCCTTTCAATTGTAGTGTGGCAGATAGGATCAAGGGTATTTGCCTTCCCAGGATGACCAACGGTAATTCCGTCATGATGGTACCAGATGATTTCCAGGTGAAATGGTCCAGCAGGAACCCATAGGCGCCCCTGAAACCACACCATCTCATCATTTACATGATAACTTTTGGTAATATCCACCTGATTTAATGTGCTCTTTTCAAGGCCCATCGTATATTCAGCTGACAAAGGCTGAGAAAAGACGATCTTTCTTAACATGACATATTCCTCTTCATTTTCTAGAGAAGCGAGCGCTGGCCCATTGGCTAAGGGAGAGGAAAGTTGAGACATAATCTTACTCAGTGGAATCATTAATGGGTCTTATGCACCTCCATCTTATTTGGATTAGGAGCCAGTGCAGGGTTACAGCTCAAAGCATCTTCCAAACTATTCTCCTTGCCCTTTGTGGACTAATAAGAAAATGCAAATTGGGCAAGGGTCTCATGCCAGCGGGTTTGCTGTGGGGTTAGAACATGAGGTGCACGGTAGTAAAATAAGGCATGGTGATCTGTATGTATGCAGAAGGGTTGGGATGAGCCATGCAAGTGATGTTGCCAATAGGTCAGCTCGTTAACCACTTCTAATAAAGCTTTATCATATATGGCGTAGTTTAACTCTGGTAGAGACATCTTTCTAGAAAAACATCCCACCAGATGCTTTATTCCATCTTCGCCTACTTGTAATAGGGTTTCCGCTATGGAAAAGTTGGTGGCATCTGAAGCAACAATAAGCTCTTTATTGGGGTCAACATGGTGAATAATGGAAGTAAACAGCATTGTACACTTTATTGCTTGGAAGGCATCCTCCAAAGTGGGGACCACTGGAGTACTTTTTCCCCACATGCCTTATAAAAAGGCGGTGCAATTTCAAGAGGTTTGGTGTGAAATTCTTGAGGAACGTACACATCACCAAAAAAACCTACTTAATTCCTTAACCAAAGTTGAAGTGGTCCACTCATGAATCATCTTCTCCTTGTCTGGAGTTATCATTAGCCCTTGGTCAAACATGACGCTACCCAGAAAGGTGACCTGGGACTTAAAGAACTCACACTTACTGATTTTCAGCGTAAGGTTGGCAGCACTCAAATGCTCCACCACCTGCTGAAGGTGTACTACATGGGACTTAATGTCAGGAGAAAATACCAAAATATCATCCATATAATCTACCGCACATACCCCCAACAGATTCCCCAAAGATGCATCAATATTACGTTAAAAGCTAGCAGGAGCATTTTTAGGCCAAAGGGCATAAACCGAGATTGGAAGATTTCTCTTCTGTAATAATATGGTTAACTACTCCTGGCCCTTCTTAATATGGATCTAATTGAACGCATTTAAACAATCCATCTTGGAGAAGACTTGCGACTTCTCCATATGGCGTGCAATCTGTGAGTCCAGGGGGATGTAAGTCTGTATGGTGACGTTGTTGAGTTCCCATAGTCTATGCATGGGCATAAGGTACCATCAGCCTTCTTAACAAAGAAAAGTGGGGAACACACAGGGGAGGTTCGCTGAAAAATAACACCTTTGGCTAACTGCTTCTTAACCCACACATCTAAGACCGCTTCCTTAAGTACAGTCAATAGGTAAATTGGGGAAGATATATGCACCAGATCCATAGTGAGCTTGAACTTGCAATTAAACTCTGAATGATCTGGTAGTACATTAGCTGAAGCTGCATCAAATGAAGATTGCAACCCCTCCAAACAGGAAGGTAGGGGAATTTCCACTGAGGGCCTCAGCAACGAGGAAAGGCTAAGAGCGTGAACATTTGACTAGTGGGTCAAATTGCCCTGAAAGTTGGCTTCAGCCAAAGGAGCAGCCAACTTGTGACCATTCTTTAAAGTTAGGGATAGGGTACTTTCTTTTTTGTTAGTCCTGACGTTAAACTTTTGCTACCACTCTACAACCAAAGTGATGAGGTACAAGATGTTTTTGATCGCTTGGAAGTGGTCAGAAAAATAATATGTGCCAACTTTATAGTCCACTAACCCCATGATCTTCAGTGTGAGAATACCTTGGGAAGCCCCTCCTCTAACCATACCACCTGGCAAGTAACTCAGCTCAAGGTAATCGGCTAGGTCTTGGTCCACAAAATTCTCAGAGGCTCCAATATTTACCAAAATAGTAGTGCTGATTTTTCCTAAAGGGGATAAAAGGGTAGCAGTCAGTAGAAAATAACCCGAATGATCTTTATTTATAGCAGAAAACGCCAACACTTCACCACCAAACGCTTCTTCAGGGTCTATCCTTTCCCCAGGGTACGTATTTGCATCAAAGAATGGAGAGGGATATTTGGCCACTCTTACTACTGAGGCCACTTATCACACTATATCTTCAACAACTGCATAAACGTTTTTGTATTGTAACTGTAACACCTTCTCCTTCTCCTGGGTTCCGCGGATCATTGTTGTGGTCAAATGTGGGTTTACTGGGGTTATTTGATACACTATAATGGAGTCCATATCTTAACCATATAGGAAGAGACATGGCTTGGTAGTATATATGGAAACATCATTAAAACATGTTTTAAGTCGCAAACAATCCTATCCTCATTTTGATGGTGGGTTGTACGACGTTATCCAAGGCCAACACCATCAGGCTCTTCATCAATGATACCGCCTGCATCATCTGAAGTTGGTGCTAGAGGAAAAACTATTTTTTGTGTTCATTTCATTAAACTTGGCAGAAAGTTGGGGAATCATGACTCTCAGATCAAAAAGTAACTGTATCCACCAGGTACAGGAAAGAAGGGTGAGTACCTTCTGGTCAGAGGTAGTGAGAATAAGCTGGACTGCTCCAACCCTCAGCAAAATGAAAAAAACAGTAGTGAGCCCCACCGTGGCTGTGGCCACCAGATGGCGCACACCATTTGCACTTTGCAAAAGTCCCACATGGGAAAAAAATCATGCATGTAAAGATAAAAGGTTGGTAAAAAAAAACAAAAGAAAGAAGACCATCTAGTACTAAAAAAAGATAAAAGGTTGGTCGCCTAATGTCAAGTAAGTCTCTATAACTTTCCAAATCCCAGCGTGGTGGTGCTTGTGGCACAGGACCAACGCAAGAGAACTAGTAGTCATCATTATAATAAAAATAGCCCAGTAAAGGGTGTTTGGACTAAAGTGACATAAGGTGAATATGTTTAGCCTAGTTAATATAGTTGTAAATTTAGGTATCCACAAAACTTGGCCATGCCTTAGAGGGCTGTTACTAACCAAGTTTGGTACCAGGGTGGAGTGCTCTGGTGACCAGGCTTGGAGGGAACCTGGTAGGACCAGAAGTGTATCAGAGTCTGTGATTATTTTAAATAAAACAAATTGGCTAACACGTCACAAGACCTCCTCAGAGAGGTCTGCACACAGGTGCGCCTAAGTCAACATATATGAAAAAATGTAAAACGACCATGGGGTTTATTTGGGAAGATGACCAACGAGAAACATTAGTTTTGAGAAAAGATACTTAAGCCAAATCAGGGAGATTTTGGATTGGCAGAAGTGGTACTAAGCCTTAGTGCACCAATAGGCACATGCTTCCATCTGAAAGGGTCACATACCTTGAAATCAACTTTGCTCAAGTAATTGACTGAAGTTGAACCCAACCAAATCTTGCAATTTGATAAATGGAACGGGTTTTGAACCCCCATTCCTAAATTAACTGAATTGCCATGTTATCATCTAATTTAAAACTTGTTCATTTTAACCCTAGAGCCAAAACAGGGGGCTGATCTTTAGGTACATCACTTGTACCAACCTGGGAGTACCTATCCTGTACCCATCATTGATCCATGGTGTTCTTGAGATCAGGAAGGCCTGAAGTTTCACCTTCTGGACCTCCTGCCTCCCAGCCTTGTCCCTACTGTTGGTACCCTCTATGAAGTCATGTAAACATGACATCACCTCTCTTTGTTTAAAGTATAGTTCTCAAGGCCAACTTTCCTCATTAGTAATCTTTATGTTAATAAAATCCCATTAGTTTATATTTTTATATGATAACTTGGGTGAATCTGTGCGGACCTCTTTTGAGAGGTCTCTAACAACGTCAGCAATTTTATTTGTACATAATTAACTACTGCATCTGGTGCATCACTGAGCCACCCTGGTCACCTCCAGACTGAGGCACCCATATCACCTCAACCCAGACCTCTGCTTGGTTGTAGACTCCCCTTTGAAGTCCGCCCAAGACTTGTTGTTTGTTTGCCATCAATTAATATATACCATGTTCTACACCCTTGACATGGGTTACTTTGGCTCTAGCATTTTCTGCGGTGCTATGATCACCATCATATTAATGACTGGTTCCCTGTAAGTGTGACTGTGCATCTTGAACCATCTCTCTGGGAATTGGAGAGTTACAGACACTTTCCTGACATTAGATGACCAACCTAATTTTTATACATGCACTAAAATTATCCATCTGGGACTTTTGTGAAGTGTGAATTGAATTTGCCAGCTGTTGGTCACAGCTGCAGTGGGGCTTACTACCATTTTCTCATTTTGGCAATGTTTGGTGAATCTCAGCGTTATTCTTGATACCTCCAACTGGAAAGTACCCACCTTTTTGCTCATACCTGGTTAATTTGGACATATTGTAGTCTGAGTGTCATGATTTCCTGACTTTCCCTCAAAACTAATGAAACCAATATAATTTAAATGATTTTTTCTCTGCACCGCATTTGGATGGTGAAAACAGGATCATTGACAAAGGGCCTGGTGGTAATAGTCTTGGATAACAATGCATAACCTGCCGTCAAAATGGGTATGGGATCATTTATGTCCCAAAATGCACTTTATAACGCCAATTCCTTATACAAAAACAAGCCAAATAATATCTTCTGTAGCTCTAATTTGGAACCCATTTCAGTGTACCAGATCACCCCAGAGAACCTGCGCTTGACCCCTACCATGATCTGCAGAACACAGGCGGTGGAAACGAAGTTACTTCTTCAATATAAAAATTTTAGGCAATTGCTGAAGATATGGTAGGATATGTGCCCTCAGTGGTAAGAGTGACCACTATCCCTCTCCATTATATGATGCTAAAACATACTCTGGAGGCATGATTATGCCTGATAAAGAGCTTTTTGGGGAGGTATTGGCGTTTTCTGCCTTGAATAAAGATCATTTAAGATCTTTTTGTTGACTACTACCCTTTTAACCCCTTGTAAAAATACACTTTGGTGGTTGTTATTGGCAAGCAACCCATTAACCTTTCTACTGCACAGGTTCTGTTTCCTTGTGAACTTCGTCATGTTGTATAGTATAATTATTAATCAATAATAGTATGGAGACTATTATCCATAGTTGAGTATGAATTATATTTCATCCCAACGCTCAGCCAGTATTCCCAATTAAATACTCGTGATGTCATACTCATAGGGATTCATTCCCTATGCACTTGTTCACCTAATGTTTGCTGATATACCCCAGTGATAGTCTCTTTGGCCCAACACACAGTTGGCAGCTATCCCTGATTGTGGCTCCTTCTTCTCTAATCCTCCCTCTGATATTTACTCTTTTTTATAAAAGTCTTCCAATTATTTCCCTCTGCAATAATATCCTTGAGACAGAACAACACAATGGGAGCTGACGATAGATTAGCTATATACCAAATGGATAATTTAACTATTACTGTTTTATAAATACTTATTACTATCTGACTGCTTTTATTATAGTAAATCCTAGGGAATATATATAGTGGGGAATTTGGATGTCTAACCATCAGTTGACACCTCTTCAATGAAACGGCAGCTGTTGCCATTGAATCACCCATCCTCGTCTCAGCAGCAATGGTCTTCCCCATCCTGGCTAGGATTCTGTCATTGGACATCCTCGAGATCTAAAATGGAAAGAGTTGGAAAACGTGTCCCTAACATTTTCCTCTCAATCCAAGCAAACCAGCCATATCTGGCTAGTGACCTAGCTTAGGTAATGGGACTTGTTACCCATTATGGCAGGTCACTTCACCAACCAGTCAATTCGCTAGTTGCAGGCGGCATCACTCACCTCACAACTTGCTAATCATTCCCAATCAGTTGGTGATGAAACCTGACTGACCCAATCAGTACACCTGATAATTAATCACTATCAGATGCCCCTATTTTGTCAGCAACTCCGCCCAATGAGATCTTAAGTATCACTTTTATTGATCCTCAATGGATATGACCAGGCAAATATCCCAAAATCCCCCAAACATAGTTCCTCCAAAATTTGGGTCAACCAATTTCAATTCACTTCGCCTTAGGGAATTTTTCCCTTAGCAATACCAGGTAGTCTAGCAGGCTGGGAATATGGGCAAAAATCCTAACACATTCCCCCTCTTGCATAGATTTCCAGCAAGAAAAGGACCAGGGCATGAGAACACCGCTTTGGAAACTTGGTCAAATACTTTATTGGTTCAAGTGGAGTACACTTGTCAATACTCAACGCTGCTCAGGAAAACCTTTGACAGTTGGTTTTCTCTTCCTCCTCGCTACTGCCTTCTCAGAGCATGGTCCCCACAATCTACTGTCATGCTGGGATAATCAATTTACTGGTGACGATATTAGTCCCAGGATCTAGTTTCCCCCATCAGGGTATATGACCTGCTGTCATATTCAGTATTCTTGGTCTGGCGTCCTTGATTTCCTGATTTTCTCCTCATACTAGACAGGAGACTCTTGCTGTCAATGTTTGTTTCACAGCTTAATTAATAATACTTATTTCTATTCGCCCTTGTTAATTCTTTCATAACCTCTTAGCTCAATTCATTCCTAATTCTTCCCTTGGAGAGCTTATCCCATAAAACCTTGAAATTAATTTCTCCAAAATTGGAGCCTAATGGATTGTAGAGTGCATAATGTCAACTTCCATATAAGTCCAACATCCCCCTCTCATCCAGCTCATATATCAAATTCTGAGTTGCAATTCTAGTTTACTTCTGAACAGAATGTCGGATCAAGACCTCCGTCTCTTCCAGCAGATGAGTCAGGATGCTCAGTGGAACCTCTTCTATGGTACTTCCAGGACTCATATGCCTATTCTGAAGCCAGAGGCTAGTCCTTCCATTGAATTACCAGAAATGATAACTAATCCCTCTGAAACTAGGTAGGCTATCATTTTGAACAACTATCAGCTGATTCTTCCTCTGCCAAAGATTCCAGAGTTGTACTTTGAAACTCTCCTGGATTCAGCTCCTTTTGCTGATGCTCTGGAGATTATACTAACTGCTCTTGATCACTCGTTTCTTGCCAGGTCAGACCTGCTTCCTGAGTTCCTCTTCTGACTCAGTCAATATACAAACCCGCTGTTCTGGTCTCTGAGCTCACCATCTGTAACAGCATTCACTTTGAGCTCCCCTACGCTGAACTCTGGGCCCAAGTCACTGAGGCTTTGACTCTAGCGCTGAATTTCTCTGATCTTAATAACATCCTGGATTGTGATACCGCCACTTATGCTCTTCACTTTGATGGCCAAGTTCTTAAAGTTGGTCCACGAAGCTTCCAGCCTTGCCTGGGTTCCACCATTTATTCAGCCTTAGCTTCCAAGAAGCCCATAGTCATCACTTACAAGATGAAATCCACTCCCTGCATGAATATCTCTTCTCTGGGCTTCCCATTGGTATCTTCCGCTGATGGCGTTGATAGAGGGCATGATTCAGCAACCCCCATCAAGCATCCCTTCTTCGTTGCCAGATCATATGTCCAGTGTCCTTGATGAAGCCTGACATCAGGCGCTCAGGACTAATCTTCCAGCTCCAGTACCATATCAGGATTACTTGGGGTTATTTGCCAATTGCCTCTTCTTATATTGTTGCTTTCCTCCCCACTCTGGGGTTTCACAATTAGCTTCATCCGACATCTCAATTTCCCTTCCCCTAGTCACGTTTTCTCAGGGCTCTGCATCCACTCAAAGAACGTGGTTTTGTGTAGGTCTCGCCCTCGCTAGCTTCCAATCTCATATCAATTTTGATGGGCTGTTCATTCCTACTGCAATCCATCCTCCCTCCCCCAAGAGGCGACATAGGCGGAATCATCCCTGTACCAAGGACAATCAATAAAAATAAAAATTATAAAATTATATCAGCTTTTTTCTCTATGCGGTTTATAATCTTTTTTCCAATATCTTTTATCAATTTTGTATCTTTTTTCTTCTTTTTCCTATGGGACTTGACCTTGTTTTGGTTCAGCGGTCCATCTTTTTTATTTTCCCCCAAACTGGGTCCTGGGTACTTAAACCTGCCAGTTTTCTATGGTTCAGAGGTCCTTTATTTGTACTTGATCTAATCATCAGGACATGACCAACTTAATGGTTCATCTGTCCTTTGGGAACTCTTTTATTTTTTCATTGATCCAATGCTTTAGATACTTAGCATGGACTCTATTCACAACTCTTCCATCCAATATATTCTTGATGGAGTAGGCATCAGTCACCATCTTGGCAATCACTTTGAACGGACCTGACCACAATGCATCTAATTTGTTTCTTCATCTTAAACCATGCGTATTGCAATAGGCAACTCTTTCCCCTATTCAATATTTGGCTAAGGCCAATCAGTTCTTGTCATCCTTCAATTTTGCTCATATCCTTTTCTTCAAGGTTGTATTGAATGCTTGCGATTGCATATCAATCAGGATACTTGTCAGTCAGTTCAGGTATTACTTGGTACTCATCCTAACGTAGGTTCCACAACCAAATATAAAATCGGTGGCAACGCGGCCTTTCTTCCATATAACAACTCAAATGGCGTCTTTCCCATCACCATATGATGACTAATATTGTAGGTGAACGTCACCAAACTTAGGTATGTTCCCCACGCGGAAGTTCTCCCTGTGACTAGCTTCCTCAGCATCGCGGCCAGCGTTCCATTGACCCGTTCTACCAGTCTGTTCATCTCTGGCCATTAAGGTACTGACATGACTCCTCAGATCCCCATTATCTCATTTAATCTCAGGATCACATGAGATGTGAAGTTGATCCCATTGTTGCTAAGCAGGACCTGCAGACATCCATTCTGGTTTACTACTTGATCCATGATGAACCTTGCAGTACTGGTAGCATCTACCCTCATTAGGGCCTTCATCTCAACCCATCTCATCAGATGGTTGATTGCAACTATAATGTACTTGACTCCCCCCATGCTCATCATCAGCGGTCCCATAACATCATTGGACACTGTGTGCCAGGAAAATCCAGGTCAGAACAGTCAGTATCCGGTTGTATTCTTATGTGGTTTATGCATCTGGCATTCCACGCAACAAGCCAGATGATCTGCAACATCGTAGTTAATCAATTATCAGTAATACTGGTGAATATGGTCAGTTGTTTTTCTCAGGCCTCCATGCCTGACAACCTTGTGAGCTACTTGTACTACTGCTGCTCTTTCCGACGGTTTTAGGAATAATAGCTGCTTCCCATTAATCATCTTGAATACTTGTCCATCCACAGTCTCAGTTTTTTCCATTGCTTTTCTAAGCGCACCTTGGATTTCTTGAGGCTCATCCTCGATTCTTCCTTTGACCATTCTCTAGAATAGCTCATCCGCCTGCAGGTATACCAACTGGACCATTGGTAACTGTGATAAGCCATCCACGTTCTGGTGAGAATCCCCCACTTGTTGGACTATCTCATAATTGTAAGCCTGAAGCTTAAGTGCCCATCGGGCCAGTTGTCCTTCTGGTTCTCATAGATTGTGCAGCCAAAGCAGCAAAGAGTAGTCCGTTAACACCTTAAAGTGCATTCCATGGACATATAACCAAAACTTCTTACATGCATAAATAACCGTAAGGCATTCACACTCAGTCACGGTGTAGTTCCTCTCAGTGGCTGAGAGTGTCCATCTCACATATGCCACCAGATGCTCGTCCCTAAGTTAATCTACTTGGCTCAGTATGGCGCCAATCGCCGTCAACAAAGCATCAGTTTGAATGATAAACTCCCAATCAAAATTCAGATGTTTCAAAATTGGCGAATTTAACAGATACCAGCATAACTCATCAAAGGAATCCTGGGCCTCTTCATTCCATACGAATCCTTTTTTTGGATTCTTTAATAAATGAAACAAAGGCTTGGCTATTCGGGCAAAGTCACAAATGAATCTTCTATAGTATTTGACTATCCCAAGGAATACTTGGATGTCTCGGACACTCTTCAGCACAGCCATGTGCTCTATTGCTTCTATCTTCTGGGTTTGCAGCTGCAATCCATTTGCATTAATCACAAATCCCAGGTATTTCAGCTCTTTCTTGAAGAAGTGGCACTTCCTTGGCTTGATCTTCAGGTTAGCTGTGGACAGTCTCAGAAAAACTTCCTCCAAGTGGTGCAGGTGATCAGTAAACATTCTACTGAACACATTGATATCATCCAGATATACTAGGATGCACGACAACTTCAGGTCGCTTAATATTGCATCAATGGCTCTCTGGAACGTCGTGGGCGCATTACAAAGACCCTGGGGCATCCTCGTCGGCTGGTATAACCCCTGTGCAGTGATAATTGAACATTTTTCTTGGTCTTCTGGCAAGTCGATCTGCCAGTATCCCAATATTTGGTCCATCATAGAGAAATACTTCGCTTCTCCTAATCAATCCAGCGCATTATTGATCCTTGGTAGGGGATACAAATCCTTTTTTGTAATTTTGTTCAGCCTCAGATAGTCAATAACCACCCAGTTCAATCCATCCTTCTTCTTCACAATAAAAATCAAACTCGCCCAGGGACTTGATGACGGAACTAGAAGCTCATGCTTCACTAGTTTGGTGATCTCATCTTCTACTATCTCTTTGGCGGCTTTTAATCTTTGGGTCAGTCTCATCCTTATCAGTAGATTTTCCCTGGTGTCAAGCTTTTGAACTACGTCTTGTGCGCATCCCAAATTGTGGTCATCCTGAGCGAACAGTTCCCTATATTTCTCAAATAATTTGAGCACCTCCTCCTTCTACCCTTCCAGCAGATCTGCGAGCTGCTCCCAATCAACCAACAGGTTGATGCTTTCAGCCGCCCCAGCCGGTAATCCCATTTCCTCAAGAGACCCAAAATCATGGAATCATCTCAATTATGCTGTCAGGATTAAATTAATAAACACAATGATTTGATTCCTCTTGATCTTCATCAGTTTTTGCTCAAATTCTCCAAGAGAACTCATATCTCTCCATGGCCTGGCATTATTATCCCAGGAGCCACCCATGGCTCCACTCTGTACTTCTTCCAGGGGCTTCCGACTTCTCCATACAACAACTCTAGAATCTTTAGAGTCAACCCTGTGTCGACTGTCATCTGCAATCTGGCCAGTATGGTTTCTTCTTTCTTGATCCTTAAAGGAATTCCCCAGTTTTCTAGGATTTCCGCCGGCATCTCTCGTCGCTTCCTACCAACTAATAGGTATTGAATCAGTACAATGCTGTCATTGTATATCAGATTAATGAAATTGTTCCTCCAATTCAACGGAACTTCACCATCCTTCTGGTATACTAATAGTAATGTCTGACCCAGGATGGTCAACATATTATCCTCAAAGTTACATTTAACTCCGTACTTCTGCAGAAACTCCATTCCAATCAGAATATCATAGTTTGGTTCGCCAAAACTATTGCTGGTGCAGATACCACCAATGACCCAAATCATAATGGCAGCGCACTATATGCTTCCACAGAAAACGGTGGTGCTCAGCCCAGCTGTTCCATATTCTTTCTTGTGTTCCAAGTCCGTGGAGATTCTCATCCTCTTCACCAGCTTGGTTGACACAATATTGATGGGCGCTTTGCTTTCAATAATCGCCCTCACCCTCACTCAATTTACTTGTATGTCTATATATGTACTTTCATAGTATTGTAATATAGTGTTTACTGAGTGAATGGCGGCATTATTAGCCAAATCTAGGGTATGGTTAATTTGCGCCAATAATTCAGGAAATGATTCCTTTATTGCGACAAGGGGGATTGACAGGTTGGCCTCATCTAATCAATCATCTGCTAACTCATCAGAATTCTCAGCGGTCTGAATCTTCTCCGCCAGTTGTTGGGCGTATGGCCAGGCAACTTCCTGAATTATCTCGGGGTCAATCTTATTCGCCTCAGCTCTAGTCATGGCATTTATATCCATGTTGACCTCTTGGTACAGCTGATCCTGCTCGTTGTCTACAAACAGATCATTAATGTATATCTCTTCATTCATGTAAGGAGGAAGAGGTTTCTCCACCGCTCTAGATTGTTTCTTGTCTAGGCAGCAGGCCCTTATCCCAAATCTTTGTTGTACTGCTGTTTCTTTAGCCTGGACCACATTAATTTGATCCTTCAGCTTTTTGCAGTGTGCGGCAAAATGTCCTTTCCCGCCACACTGAAAGCAGACCTTCTCTTTCTTATTTGAGCATCTGAAATCTTTGGGCTTATTTCCCGGCACAGTTCAATTAAAAGCCTCTTTTGCTCCTTCACCTCCCTTCGTGGGATTTGGATTTTGGACCATATTAGACTTGAAGCTTCTATTGGGGGCATCAAACGTCACTCCCAAAATCTTCAGGTTATCTACCACTTGTGAGGTAGTTATCTCAGTCGCGAATACAGTAGACATCATTCAATGCAAATCATGATAGGGCCAAAGGGCCGCTTGCAAAGTGATTCTTGCATTGAAATCATCCAATACTTTCACTCTGACAAGGATCTGCGACTCCTGGTAAAATTAATCCACAAAGCTAGTAAGCGACTCATCTTTACGGAATTGAATTCCCATAAATCCTTGCTTGCATTTTGACATGCAGGTTGGACTACCAAACTCCTTCATTATGGCTGCTTTAACCTTGGCATACAACCAGCTGTCCCCCTCCGAGTGGGTTAACACTAGGTTCTGGAAGTCTGTGTCCAAACAGTTCATGACTGTCAACGCCTTTTGATGATCCCCATATCCATTCATTGTCATGTCAAACAGTTAGAAAAGCGCTGGGGCATTATCCCAATGGAATGTTGCCAATTTCGGTGTTGCTCTAAATTTCCCTGAGTCATTTTGGGCCGATTCTCTCAGTTTGGCTACTTGGCTCACTTGTGGAGTGACTTCAGGCATCATCTCCAAAAATAGCATTAAAGGCGGGTGGCATATTTCTTAGGGTATTCGACTTCCCAAGTATCATATGTGGACTTCTCTCTTTGGCATCACTGGCCATATTGGGCTCACATGCACATCTGTGGGCTTTCAGGTCCTCTACTTCTTTCATCAACTTCTCAAAATCTGCACCAAAGTTTCTCAAATGAACGCGATCCGCTTCTCACTCTGTTTTCAGGAATAGGACCTCTCAAATGAGGTCTCCTTCTTTCTTCTTTAACAAGTTTACTTTGCCAAGTAACTCGTTCCTGAAGTTGGCTACATTTTCTACTCCTTCCTCCACCTTGGTGACTCGCTCTTCCAAGGCCGCAAACTCCTGATGGTCCGCTGAGTTTAAGGCATTCTGATTCACGGTGGCAATCTTGGTCCACAACTTGCGCATTTCTTCTTTAAATGACATTGTTAATAATTTTTCACTCAACTACCCCTGTAGTGAGCACCAGCTTGTAAAAATTTACTCTAAGTTGATTATTAGTCGTCAACCCAGTAACCTTTTTACTGCACAGGTTCAGTTTCCTCATGCACCTCACGTTGTATAGAATGTATTATCCAATAATAGTATGGAGACTAATATTCATAGCTGAGTTTGAACTATTATTAGGCCCAACGCTTCAGCCAGTACTTCTCATTAAATACTTCAAGTCATACTTGTAGGGATTCATTCCCTATATTACTGTCCACCTAATATTTGTCAAGATCTCCTGATGAAAGTCTCTTTTAGCCCAACACACAGTTGGCAGCTATCCCTGCTTGTGGTTCCCTTCATCTCTAGATCCCCACTCAGATCTCTACTCTTCTCTCTGAGAGTTTTCAATTATTGCCTTCTGCAATAATATCCTTGAGATGGAACTTCACACTGGATGCTGATAGTCTAACTATAACCAAATTGACAATATTACTAATAAAACTAATAAAACTAATAATAAAGTTCTAATGTCTGTGTTTTTCAATGTGGGGTTTTTCAATGTTTTTTATTAGAGTGAATCCTAGGGAATTATATAGTAGGGAATCGGCCATCTAACTCTCAGTTTACATCTCTTTGATGAAACGGCAGCCATTGCCATTGAATTACCCTTCCTTGTCTCAGCAGCGATGGTCTTCCCCATCCTGGCTAGGATTCCATCATTGGACATCCTCAAGACCTCAAATGGAAAGAGTCAGAAACGTGTCCCTAACGTTTTCCTCTTGATCCAAGCAAACCAAATATAATTGGCTAGCGACCTGCCTAGGTAATGGGAATTTTACCCATTATGGCAGGTTACTTCACCAACCAAATGATTCGCTAGTTTCAGGTGGCATCACTCGCCTCACAAATCATATTCATTCCCAATCAGTCAGTGATGAAACCTGACCGATCCCAATTGGTACACCTGATAGTTAATCACTATCAGATGCCCTTTTTTGTCAGCCACTCCGCCCAATGAGATATTAGGTATTCATCTGGATCAATCCTCAATGGATACGACCAGGCAAATATCCCAAAATCCCCCAAATGTAGTTCCTCCAAAATTCAGGCCAACCGATTTCTGATTCACTTCGCCTTAAGGAATTTTCCCCTAGTGACACCAGGTAATCTAGCAGGCTGGGAATATGGGCAAAGATCCCAACAATTGGGTTACTCAAAGTAGATGCAGATGATGCGCCTTCCTTCAAATTAATGGTAGATCTGGGTGCCATTTCTGTTGTAACCCCTGTGTCCAAGTTGGCTGATACAGAATCACCTATAAATGAATCTGTTATGGCCCAGATGGAGGAAGTCGCTTCCCCCACTCTTGTACTCCCAATCTTCACTCCAGAAAAAGCCCCCAACCTTACCCCCCAATATGTCAGTTACTTCTTCAGTCGCAAAAGAGTCAGTCAAATATTCCAATAAACAAAACTTTGCTTATTTCCTATTGCCTATGAAGGTTAGTGTCAGCGCGCATCATGTTTCCTTCAAGGCCCTGGTGGATACTGGAGCTTCAGGGAACTTCATGAGTGTTGAGCTGGCTCAACAATTGGCACTGAGAATGGATGCAGGTCCCTCAGTGATGGTGGCCTCATCTTCTTCTCAGACCTCATATGTCATTCGCCAACTGGTACCTTTTTCAATCCACCAGTTCAGCTTCTGTGATTGATTTTTGGCCATGCTGAACCTGGTGTTTCCGGTGATCTTAGGTGTGGGGTGGTGGTGCTGACAACATGTTAAGATTCACTTGGAGTCTAATACGTTGTCATTTATTAATGATTAACTGGAGGGTAACTTCCCTCTGATTGACACCCTTAAGAAGACACAAGCAACCAGTACTATCACTACCCTAGTCACTTCCGTGGGCATCCTGGCCAATTTTCTTGAGAGCTTAATGTGCTATTGGAGAATCCTTGACTTGGATAAGGTGGATCGCTTGCCTCTGCACACTAGGTTCAATTGTGGGTTTCAAATGACTGTGGAGTTGGTGAACATCAACTGCCCGTTATATCCCCATACAGCGGAGGAAGAAGTTGCACTCTATACCTGGTTGGACGATATGCTGAAAAAAGGGTGGTTGTTCAAGGAGACCTCACCCATCGCCTCCCCCATCATCTTCATCAGAAAGGCGGATGGTTCTCTTAGTCCCTGCATAGATTACGGCCATTTAAACAAAATAACGGTTTCTGATCCCTACCCCCTGCCTCTGGAGCAGACTATCAGTCAGACAATTGCCAAATCTCATGTGTTCTCTAAGCTGGATCTGGTGACCGCTTTCAACCAAATTTGGGTAATGAAAGGGCAGGAATGGTTAACCATGATCCATATGAAGCGCGGCATTTTTCAATTCCGTGTATTGCCCTTCAGGCTGAAAAATGCTCCCGCTACATTTCAACATATGATTGAAAATGTACTGGGTGACTTCCAGTTCACCTGTACAGTTGCATACATTGATAATATCCTGGTTCACTCCTCAACTCCCAAACAACATGCTACTGACTTGAAAGCTGTGGTAGCCGCCTTGCATAAGGCAGGCTTGTTCATCAAGCCTTCCAAGTGCAAGTTTTATAAGGAGGAGGTTGCCTTCATTGGGAACCTTGTCCTCAAGGACAGTTATGCAATCCCTCCCAACAAGTTAGACGTGATCCAAGAATGGCCAACCCTGACTATGCAGAAAACAACTTTGGAGTTTCTTGGGAACCATCATTTTCCTAAAAAAAATTTCCCCAGAACTTTTCCAGCTGGCTGCACCACTCCACCCCCTTACAGGGAAAAACGTACCATTTCACTGGACGTCAGAATGCCAGTAGGCGTTCAAATCAATCAAAGAGGTGTTTATGCCTCCACCCAATTGAAGCATGCTGATCCCACTAAGCTGTATATTGTTGCATGTGATGCCTCATCAGTAGCAGTGGGAGCGGTGTTGCTTCAGGAGCACAATGGTTTAGAACACCTGGTCGCTTACTTTTTCCTGGAAGTTCACAGCCACAGAGCAGCCTTGAACCATATATGAAAAGGAATTAGCAGCTGTCACATGGGCATTAACTCATTGGCGGTATCTGTTGCAGGGTGCTCAACATGAATTGATGGTCCGCACAGATCACCAGGCTCTTTTATATTTTTGTAAACCCTAAAAATTGGCGCATTGGCGAGCCTGAACCTATTGGGACCTGTGCAGTTTTAACTTTAAATATGAATTTTTAAAAGGTGCACTCAATATAATTCCTGATTTTCTAAGTCGCAGTCCCACCCACTGTTCCTCAGACCCAGAGGAATTGGACCTTGTTACCATGATTCCTGCCACCCAAAGTCTGACGGTTGTTCCCCCATCATCTCATTCATCGCTTTGGCTCCTGACGCCCCACTAGTGGCCCAGGTTTTAGCCAGTCAAATGGCTTGCCCTGAGGGCGTAGCGTTGGTTGAGCAGTTGGCTCACCCAAGTCATAAACATTCTCTATACTCCTTAGAGGAGGAACTCATTTACTTTCAATCTTGCATCTGGGTTCACTCCCTCCTTCCAATTGGAGGTATTATATGAACATCATGATCCCCCATGGTCGGACATCCCAGCAACAAAAAATGCATTGATTTGATCAAGAGGACCTTCAATTGGGCAGGTTTGACAAAAGAGGTTCCATCCTGTATCGCCAATTGTGTTAATTGTGCCAGGTCTAAGTCAGATCGCTCCAGTAAAAATGTCCTTCTGCACCCCTTACAGCAGGCGGAGGGCCCATGGACATTGGTGTCCATGCACTTTATCACTGAACTCCCCTGTTCTAACAGGTTCACAGCAGTGATGGTAGTGGTGGATTGCTTCATGAAGCTTTCCCTTTTATACCTCATACTTCCACAATTATGTCAGAAGAAACTTTCCACCTTTTCATACGCCATGTGTTTTTGATGTTTGGTCTCCCCCAGGAGATCATCAGTGTCCGTGGCTCACAGTTCCCCACATGGTTCTGGAGTGAAATCCTATAGATCCTGGAAATATCCCCCTGTTGCTCCACGGCGTATCATTCCCAGTCTGATGGACAGACTGAGTGGGTCAATCAAGTCCTTGAACAGTACCTGCATTGCTATGCTGCAGCTATGCAGGATACCTGGTCTGATGACCTTCCTCTTGCTCAATTCACTTACAATAATGGGACACACACATCCACAGGGTTTTCCCCCTACAAAGCAACATTGGGTTACAATCCTTTGTTTTTGGTCAGGCTGAGCTTGCATCCTGAGGTTCAAGCTGCCGCAGACCACGCTTCCCATATCAGATCAACTCAAGCCTTAGTGCAGGAACACCTCACTAAAGCCATAGATGACTACAAGCAGTTCACAGATCATAAACGCCTTCTGGGTCACAATTTTACAGTGGGCTCCTACATCATGATCGATACCCATCACTTAAAAATTCAAGCCCCTTCCCATAAATTCGCTAGTAAACGCTTGGGTCCCCATTTGGTGGAGGAGGTACTGGAGAATGGGGCGTTCCAACTGAAGCTCCCTGCGCATTGGAAGCAGCATCCTGTTTTCCATGTTTCTCAGCTGTCGCCCTTCAAGGGTGCAATTCCCACAGAACTGGAACCAATCATCATTGATAATGGGGAAGAGGCTGAGGTAGAGGCTATCCTGGCATCCTGGAAATCCTGACGTTCTGTACAATATCTTGTGGCCTGGAAAGGGTATCTGGCCTACAAAAATAGTTGGGTTAAGGTGTGCAATTTCATTAATTGCATGGCCCTAATTGAAGCGTTCCACACATCTCACCCTAATGCTCCCCCCCCAAAAAAAAGAGTTGTGATAATTATGGCGATCAAGTTACCCAAGGTGCACAAGAATGTGGCTCTTATGCAGTTTCCCGGGGTGGGGCCCTTCCTTTGGAAAAAGGAAAGAGTAATGTAAGTCCTGGGGAATGTCCCCTGGCTGTTGATTAGGCCATTTTCCCGTTCCTGAGTAAGAAGACACCAAAGAGGATGGCGGTACCCCTTATTACTCAGGGTGATCCTACTCAATAAGTAGATGAGCGCTGGGTAACAGCTCTTCTGCTTTGGATCCCACCCCCAGTACCCACACTTACCTCAGCAGAACTGTTACAGGTAATCAGCAAAATCTGCGCTGAGATTGTAGAATTGAAATTGATCAGATCTAATTTGGGTGGTAATCTGGCCAATGCTCAGATCTCAAATGGCCGGAAAGGCATGAAGACTGAGCTATTAACCAGAACGCCCTATGGTTCCAATTTGATTAATATGTCAATTGAACAAATCACCTCCCTACCAAAGTCATCGGGGATCATCCTTGATGGGCAGGCTATAGCATTGGATGCCATTGACGAGGGTTCAAAATCCCCTGTTGACAATTTGGGTGTTGCAGCCAATATGATGTTACTGACCAAACAAACAGCCCAGTGATTGAGAGCGGGTGGGTTGGGCATCCCAAACCCGTTCCCAACCAAATGGACCTGCCCCTATGTGGGGTGGCCTTGGGGGTTCCCATCACTCATTGGGCCAAACGCCATCATGCCAACCAGTAGAAACGTAGCTGAGCCTTGGTTCAGATGTTTGAGGTCGAACTGACAGTGACTCAGCCCACTGCCAAATTTTTTGATGTCAGTTTTCAAGGAACAAACCTGCCCATTCCTGAATAATTTACCAGTTAGGTCAAAATTGAAGGTCCCAATCCCAGCTTGTCACTACCCCAATCAACCACTATTTAATCAATTGCATAGCACTGAGAAAATCGTTGGTCAATTTTCTTCCTTTTCCCTTCAATAAAAATTTTGCCAAAACACCAAACAAATTTTATTGTATTACTCCTTCTGACCACATCCCTGATGGCATTTCCCTGGTGGCCCATTGGTCCATATACTGGATGGGCTCTACCAGTACTTATGGTCATTATGGCCCCCTCCATCATCAATTGGATTCAGCAAGTCCAATATTTTTGACTCTATAACCCCGTTATCATGAACTTCCAGCAACAGTATGTTGGGATCTTATGGCCATGTGTCCACCAATTGCAAGAGATAATCTGTCTCCTTGCCTCCCCGGTTGAAATGACCCAACATGCTGATGAACTTATTGAAACTATCTCTGTGATCCCACCCCCTGCAGCGAGGCCCCCTGGGTTGGGGGTGGGCTCATTGTGGTTCGTCGTCAGGATCATTCTCACTGTTGTGTTGCACCAACAATTTGTCATTTCCCAATGCTCAGCTCCATATAGCGTCATTCAGTTGGCAATGCTTCTGGCATTCTGGCTTGCTTTCTGGGTGCTTATGCACCCCAACTAGCAGGCCAGTCTAAACTTCTTCTACCATTTCCATGACAGCTTCTCCATGTTGGCAGAAAACTTTTTATGGCTTTTCTCTGTTGGCTTGAACTGCTGATTTTTGTCTATTGAATCTGAGTTGGGTTCAGATCCAACCAATACTTTGTCTGTGTTTTTTGTTATTTCCACAAAATTTTCTCATCCTGTGAGGCTCCAATCCCCTCTACTGGTTGAGGTTCAGTGGGGAATATTTCTGACACCGCTGTTCTCAGCGTTGGGCCTTACTCTCTAAAGGTATCTCTTGTCAACTGGTTGTTGGTGGGCACCAATCCTAGGGAGTTGACCCCATTATCCACACTAGGTCACAAGGGCATTGTGACCCTTTGCGCATTCATGCATTTCATCATTGTTTATGTCACCAAATCATTACTTGATGTACTCAGGTTGTATTGCCCTTCCCCATTATTAGTTGTGTGGGGGCTTGGGCCAGCGGGAAGTTTGTTAGGTGTACATCCAACATAGCATCCTTCTTATTATTATTGTTATTTAATATTGGCGCAGGCAAGTTGTCCATATAACAAACAGAAACACCCCAGTTCCATCATATGTATAGTTTTACATATTGTTTTAGTGCACTGACAAGCAACCAAAATGGCCCAACTGAGTAAGGAGAGGTTTGGGGCACCAACAAGCAGCCAAACATTCACCTCTCATTGGTGGGCTATGTAAGTCCTCTGTGTGGTTGGTCCTACCCAACCACACAGAAGCTCTTCAAAACAGAAACGCCTGAAAAAGACCACAGGTATGCAAGGTATGCAAACCCCAAAACATCCTTATATTTTTATTTTGGAACATAAAAACCAAGGCGCCCGCTGACCTGAGCTTGTCTGGGAAGCGACCAACAATGCTCCCCAGGAAGGGAATTCTAGGGTCCTCATAGAATTTCTGAAGTGAGCTTCAGAAATGAGCATGCATGCCTTATAAGGGAGTGCATTGGGGACCTCACCCAAGCCATTAATTAGGCTCACACAAGTCTAATTTATAGCTCGGGTGAGGCACAACCCAATGTCCAAAATAACCAAACCAAAAATATTTTTTAAATGATCCAACTCAGATTTAAAAATCTTAATCTGAGCTAGAATGTAACCAACGGGACAAACCCATCTGTTACAGTCCATTTCTATGTGCTGTGCAAAGATGGGTGGATTGACTTCCCTATGCTTGGGTGGTTGGCTGTGGTTCACTGCTCTATAAATGCAGTGCGCACTGGCAGTTGGTTGCTCTCTCAATTCTTGTTCAGTTCCCTTTTTGATTTAAAAAGTGATGTATGCAAGTGTCATGAAAAATGGCAGAAGAAGTTTAGACTGGCCTGCCAGTTGGGATGTGTGAACATCCAAAAAGCAAGCCAGAATGCCAGAGGCATTGCCAACCATATGACTTGATATGGAGCTGGAAATGTGATACCACGGAGTGGTGGTGTAGCAACAGGGTAAGGAGTATCCCAATGGCAAACCACACTGAACCCATTCTCAACTCAGTGGTTCTAACTGCAGGAGGAGGGATTACTGGAACAGTCTCGATGAGATTCTTGGCTTGAGAGGCCAACTCATTGGGGGCAATAGAGAGATGGATTCTCTCTATCCATTGTTGTATATAGGGACATAAGATCCCCATGTATTGTTGTCAGAAATTCATAAGAGCAGCATTATAAAACCAGAAATGTCAGACTCGCTGGGCCCAATTGGTGATAGAGGGAGCCATGGTGACCAAAAGAATTGGTAGAGCCCACCTGTAGTGCGGGGTGATGGACCACCAGGGAAATGCTATCTGGAAATGCAGTCAGAATAGAAAATAAAGGAGATTTGATTTTTGCAAAAATTTATTTGGAAAGGAAAGTAAGAAAACTGACCAACAATTTTCTTAGTGCCATGCAACTGATTAAATAGTGGTCAATTGGGTAGTGACAGGATGGGGTCAGAGCCCACAAATTCAACCTAACTGGTAAATTGTTTGGGAATGGGGGGGTTTATTCTTTGGGAACTGACATTGCAAAATTTGGTGGTGGGCTGAATCTCTGTTGGTTTGACCTCAAACGTCCAAACCAGGGCTTGACTACATTTCTGACAATTAACATGATGGTGTTTGGCCCAACGGGTGATGGGAATCCCCCAAGGCCATCCCTTATATGGACAGGTCCATTTGGTTGGGAACAGGTTCAGGATGGCTAACCTGCCTGCACTCAGTCATTTAACTGTTTGTTCAGTCAACAGCAGCACATTGGATGCAACACCCAAATTACTATCTGAGGGCTTCAAACCCCTGTCGATAGCACCCAATATTTGTTCAACTGGTTTGGAGATTGAATTGGAACTGTCAGGTGATCCAGCTGATATCTCATTCTTCATGCTTTTACAGCCATTCAATTTTGGGCATCAGCCAGATTGCTGACTGAATTAGATCTGGCCAATTTCAGTTTAGTAATCTCTACACAGATTTCACTAATTCCCCACAACAGTTCTGCCAAGGTAAGTGTGGGTATTGGGGGTGGGATCCAAAGCGGATGAGCTGTTACCCATCGCTCATCTACTATGTGAGCGAGGTCACCCTGAGTGATGAGAGGTACCACCATCCTTTTCAGTGTCTTTTTATTCAGGAATGGGAAGATGACCCAATTGAGAGCCAAAGGATATTCCCTGAGACTTACAGTGAGAGAGAATTGATTATGCTAGAGGAGGTATTTTTAAAATCAATTGGACTTTTGATTCAAAATCTTGATTTAAATAAACTTGTTAAATACCCAAATGACCACTAACCACTTAACAAAACCATTTAAAATATCAAATTAGCTGAATATCAAACTGCTCATCTGTAACAATATAGCAAATACCATCAAAGTATATATAGGATTTTTACTTGTTACATATAAAACTTTTTGTTTTACTATTAAAATAATATTTTTTAAAATAATAAACCTTCTCAGGCATGCACACAACAACTCACCAAAGCTTCATCACAATTGGATGAATGGTATAGGAATACATTTGGGACATACATATAAACAGACAGATATTCATATATATATATATATAGATTATATATATAATATCTATAATATTATATAATTATAATATATAAATATATATGTGATATTTATAATATATTAAGTATATTTGTAAATTTTATTCGAGGTGGGCCGACCTGGGGACAATACCGCACTGATCAAGGGGAAATCGAATGAATGGGAAAGGAGGATAAAATCCGGAAAACCTCCATGCGCAGTGTATGATAGGCCAGGAACTCCATGGACCGCCTTTGCTATTCGCTATCTCGGTTCGGGGCATTGGTGCGCAACGCCAACACAGTCATAGTCGTCCCCTACCCAAAGTTCCTCTACCGGAATCGAACTCGGGGAGGCAGCGGTAGAATATATTAAGTATATTAATATATAATAATTAAATATATATTATCAACTATAAATTATATATTATATATTATATATTATTGAATATTATATACTATATATAATACTATATATAACTAAATTTTACAGTAGGTATACAACATATATAATATATAATATATAAAAATATATAAGATTCTTATTATTAGTATATATATACTTATAATATAATATAATATAAACAAATGTAGATTGTATGTATGATTGTCTATAAATATGCATGCCTTGATTTTCTTTCAGTCATACATGAATAAAAGATTTTAAAGTAAATAATCTAGCAAAGAAATTCTTTTTTATTTTTTAGTGCAACTTTTTGTTTGATTTGTGTTTTTTACTTTATATCTTATATTTTATATTTTTTGGGGAGGATACCTCAGTAGTAGAATATGGACCCTCTACTATTTCCTCCCCGAGTTTGATCCGGTCAATGAACTTTGGGTAGGGGACAATTATGACTGTGTTGGCATTGTGCACCAATGCCCCGAACTGAGATAGCAAATAGCAAAGGTAGTCCATGGAGTTCCTGGCCTATTATACGCCGCGCAGGAGGTTTTCTGGGTTTTATCCTCCTTTCCCACTCATTTGATTTCCCTTTAATCGGTGCGGTATCGTCCCCAGGTCGGCCCACCTTAATAAAATTTATATTTTTTATTTTTTCTTATTATTTTCTTTCTATAAGAAAAGCAAGTTTTTTTATTTTTTTATCTTATTAGGTTCAATTGATTTTGCCAAGCGATTGGTGTTTAGTTGGTCAAATTAATAGTCCATAGGGTTTTCTAAGCTGTTGGTGGGTATTTAATTGATTCAAAGGAGGTTTCACTTCTTAGACTTATTGATGACTATTTTGTCTACCAATATAAGAGCTAAACTCGATAAAATTGTTTGGTAATGTCTAACAGTTTAACGATTTGCTGACAGCGATTTTCGATTTAACCATTAGAGAAATATCCATTTTTACTTGCTTTTCTTTAACTCATAATCTTGTTGTCCTGCGTTCCGCGGATGATCCTACAATATTCTAAGCTCTGAAGAACCCCTAGAAATAGGTATAAAACCCTTCATTAATTTTCTGATAAAGTGACTAATTATAAAGTGAAAGGATATTTACATTTTATTTTATACAATAAAAATCCTTTCCCTGGGCGTTTAACAAAATACCCAGGATGACAAGCGAAGAATGACGAACCGGAGAACCAGGATATTTCCGCTGCCAATTCGATAACCCGTTGTGGAATACAGCGGAATCCATTATCTCCGCGACAGTAAATATAAACTCAAGCAACACGGAGTAATCCGGCTATTATCAGTAAAAATACTCATCACCTGGTGTAGAACATGTTTGCAGCTTGTAACTAATATTCCAATGACCAAATATTGATTCAATCTGATTGGTAGTTCAGTGACTCATTTGTTTCATGGTTCTTTTTTCGACCTCCCGTTTTAAATCATGATCCTTAGACCTAACAGAACAATTGGCATATTTCCGACTGAAGCCAATCCTCCATGCTGGATATTGGCCAGCGTTGATGCATGTTTCTTCAATAGCTAAAGCATAAAGATTTTATATTTGATAGTAGAATTTATCAGGACTTGGTTTTATTGGCTGCCTCAGGTTAAAATGTAAGGTGATTGACGCTTAAAGAAAAGTTCAGAAATGATATTGTTGCACTGAATCGTTGCATGGTAATTATCTAAAGGAGTCAATAGAATGTTTTAAAATGCATTTTAAGTTTATGCCTTTGTGAAATATATCGGAGAATTTCGGTATATGCATAATCAGTTGATTTAGAATTTTTTAAAATGCTAGTTAAAAATTTTTTATATAGGGAAGTTTCGGATAAACATCAAGCTGGTTCCATACTGATGACCATCCATCTCTTGTTTCAATTGATTATCCACCTAACTTGCTTTGAATTTGCTGTTAAACATTAACTAGATCTAACCAGCCTTTGAGATCTCACAGGTGGAAATTCGAAGCTACCTCAAGTTTGATGTTATAAACAGCCGTCATAGCTCATTAATCAATACATTTGCAGTTGAGGCCTTCTTCATTTGCAGATTCGATTTGCTGAAAGTACACACATCGATGCATATTCCCATCAATAGCTTAGAGGATTTAGACGCCTTGCTATCCTCTTGCCCCAAGGTCACTGGTGAAACTGAGAATGAATTTTACCTCTCGCTAATTAAAACCTTCAACTCTATTCTTTATTTTATTTCACACCAAGAGGGTAAACTAAAATTTTATTAGTTAGTTTAAACTTTTAGGTTTTCAAATCTCCGAGCCTTCCGTTCAAGAGCAGGTGTGTGCATTCGTAATAGATTCTCCCTTTTTTAAGGCGCACTATGAGCCCCTATATGCCCATCTTAGATCTTCTGCCTGCTCGATACAGCCCGACAATGAGCTTTATCGTTGCCTTTGGCTGGTGTATAGGATTTTGGTATTACTTAGTTGCCGGCTTAAACACACTTTACGGTTTGAGTTGGCGGATAGAAGTGTCCTTGTTCCTAAACTGCTCGAAGAGATCAGGGTGCCGTTGGGTAGTTGATTTTATTGTAAAACCGTATATTTACCTGATTTCCAGATAGCTTATTGCAGTTTCCTGCCCTACTTCTACTAACTGAATTATTCAAAAGCTCGTTATTTACTTCAACGGAATTAAGTAAGCGTCGGTCCTGATTCTTGCATTTTTGTTCTATAAATGGGCATGTCAATTGTCTTTTAATGAACGTCAACCGTCTCAGCTTCCTCACATTTTTCTTAGAGATCATAGATGAAAATGTCCTACGATCCTTATTTGATCTGTCCGAGGGTTCCAGAGTTGACGATGAATCCTTTAGCTATGCTGTTAATCATCTTTTGGTAAACGTGGTTGTGCAAGCTTTAACCTAGCAAGCTATGCATACATCACCAGACGCTTGACGTTTGTCCAAATGGCCTAGATCCCTTCTCCGGATTTGACGACTTTTGCCGCTTTAGAAAAAACCTGAAGGATTTCAAAATTCAACGATCCGTTTGCCGATGTAATTTGTCGGTGTGTTAATTTATTAAACATCTTTTAGAGTGAGGCGACCCATGACTTTATGGGGCTTTCCAGGTGTAGCCCGGTGCTCCGGTTTCTTGAGAATAACCTTTACACTGCAAAATCTTTTGGTGAAGATTTGATATTTATGCTCAATAGGGAAGGTTGGTTTCTATGTTCCCTTTACCCCTTCCATCTACTTTTTTTAGTGAAGTGTGGAAATTCTGTACGCATGCGCCAACTGACTTGCCCGTTTAGATGACGAATCTAACACCTGTTCGCTACTTAATTTTTTTACCGACATGTTCAATCATCCTTTGACTTCCGAATACCTCTATACCAACGATCTTGTCGTTCTAGTCGATATTATCATCCGAGAGTTATGTGATTTAGATGATTCGTCGGACGAGGTATTCTTCATATTACTTCCGCAGCTCATATTTATAGCTTCGGTATACCTTCATGTGTACCCTCACAAGTTTGATGACGTTTTCACAGTACCGGAAATCACCCCACAAGCTAAACGAGATCCATAGGCTTTTGAATCATATCGTACAGAACCCTCCGGCGCCATGACTGAGGTATCTGCCCAGTGCTTCTCGCAGGCTGCGAAATTACTAAATTCCTGGGCCCCTTAGGCCACTCAAACGACTGTTCTTCCAATCCAACTGTGTAACTTTGTGAAGCGATTTTGATCTAGGCTTCAATGTTAGGTGGCCTATTTGGAGCCAACTTCACATTTACCAACCCAATATTTTTGGATAATCATATGGGCTTTCAGAATTTCTAAACAACTTTTAAAGCTTAGGTTTGGATGATGCCTTGCTATGAAATTGCTGATTGCACCTCAGGGCAGCTAGTTTTATCGCGGAAAGTAGCATTGCCAGAAGGCTTTATATTTTAATTTGTGATGAGCATCAAAAGATGAAAGCTATGTCGGCTGCTAAAAATGAGAGCATGTTTGTATAAGAGTTGGATAAAGGATAGATGTAGTAATAGACATAAAAGTAACATAAAGTGCAAAAGAGTTTTTGTTATAACAGAGATAGTTTATATATTATAGTTTAGACTCAGGATGGGCCGACTAAAAGTTTACTTAACCCTTTCAATGATTTGACGCATATATGCGTCCAAAAATGGGGGTGATGTAAATCCAAAAAACGCATATGTGCGTCCAAAAACTGAGGGGTATGTAAACCTAAAAACGCACATATGCGTCCAAAAAATGAGATTTATATATATATCTATTTCAAAATTTATCGAATATTCATGTTACGGACAAGGACCAAAATGATTACAAAAAGTGTGAACATCGGCTAAGAAATTTTTGCAAAAGTTAAGGGCCAAAAAATAGAGGATTTTTTTGAAAATCAGTGAAAGGGTTAAAGCGAATATCGTTAAGCTACACGAGTTATAACTTTTGCTTTGCGGGGTAATTGGAGGGAAAGATAACAATCAATATGGAAGGGTAAAACAAGGGTAAGAGATGAAAGGCAAGCTTTTTATGTATTTGTTTTTTAACCAATGAATTGCGCTGACTAAAAGGTGGGACTTTAAGCCTATGGCTTATCTCCGCCCAAGCTACCTTGCTTTTAAGCGCGTCAAAAATCTGATTCAGGTATAGTACAACGGCATGTAAAATTCAGAATCAAATATCATGGCTTACTAGGAAAATAAGTTGAATAGCAAAGTAAGTATAGCGGTAGGTGGTTGATTCAAGCGCTCGATTGGGCCCTATAACATTTAAATCAGTTGTCGGAACTCTCGCCGTTTATATTTCGCCACAATACAAAAGCTTGCTTCCACTAAATGTCTAGGAAAGGCGTCTTTATACCAAACCCTTCAAAGCCTCAAAGGGGTTGCTGAGCTAAAGTAGGAGATTGATAGATAACGCTTTGAACATTGAATCTATAAAATTATGGCCTAATTACCAGATTACATTTCTCTGCTTAGAAAAGAAGCTTGTATCCAATTTCAGGATGGTACGATTTAGCTTAATTCGTAACTTGGTATGCAAAGGTGAATCGATCTCTTTGATACCTACCGTTTCAAGGTGGGGACCATGAGACTTTTATCGACACAAAAAATAAAAAAGTAGGATAAAAACGGAGCAAGATTGCTAAAAACCCTGATTTATCCTCTAGCATGTTAGACTAGATTCCCCCTAGCCTAGCATAACCGAAGGGGAAGGCGGACATATGGATCTTATGATTAAACTATCTAGATTTAATGTGTCTTTAGGGTTTTAAGTTGTAAATTAAATTAAGGTAGAATTGTTACCTTTGTTAGAAGTAGTAACTATGTTATATGAGCTCTCTTCAAATCGGGTGACTGAGAAAAGTACACTCTATTTTCTTATTAGTATTGTCATTGTTAGCTGATCTATTTTTATCCATTTAAAAACCTTTATAAACTTTTACTTTGAAATAATAGTACCATAGACATCTAGGCACACTTTATTAAGTAAAAAAGCAATATTTTTATAAACCATAAAATGCAATCTAAATGTATGTTTATCTTTGATTTGAGTACGTGAATATTAGCAGTTATATTTAATTTATAGGTTCAGAAAGCTATAAATTTTTAACATAAATTTCAGTAGGCTTAAAATTAATCTAAATTAATATCTGGCCTCAAAGCATATGTTTTATTTTTAAGCAAAAATTACTAAATCTATAATCAACTCATTTTAATATACATTCCAACGAATAGATAGGTACACGTTAATAAAAAATTTTGATCCATAAAATGCAGTGAAATTATAAGCCAACTTGGATTCTCATTCTAATCGATTTCTAACATGTTTAAACAGGCTAAAAATCAACTTGAAAAAAAGAAAGTTTTAAGCAAGCCTCCTTAAAATAAATATAATTTCAGTTCAAGTTGTACTTGAACTCTAATCAAACATCTCTTTAATCGTTTTTTTAAGCCCAAGAAAAATGAGATCGTGCTCAATTTCGTGAATTCTGCTTTTCAAGGTTTCAAGAGAATCGTCGGGAAAGATAGGAACTTCTTTGACTATTATAGGAGATCCTTGATCCACTTCGGCGATGACTTTATGTATCATGACACCCGTACGCTTGATCTGGCCTAACTGGAAAGCTTCATACGCACGTTCTACCGCTTTTGCACCATCAAATTGTCCAGGAAGTGCTGGGTGAAGATTTATAATAGGAATATTAGGAAGGCGAGAAAGAAATTCACTAGACAAGATGTGCATAAAACCTGCTAGAACTATAACTGTCGGATTATACGATAAAATAAGGTCTGCTAAAGCGATATCGTAATCAACTCTCAACTTTCCAGCGTCAGTAAATGACTTAAGAGTCAATATGGATGTTGAGATCTCGTTCTTTCGTGCTCGCTCTAAACCAAAAGCCTTTGTGCGGTTGGAAACGACACCAACAATCTTGGTCCCTGGAAGCTTTTTTTCTACTTGAATTTTGTCAATCAGTGCTTGGAGATTGGTTCCGTTTCCAGATATTAAGACAAGGATTCGTACATCTTGGAATCTGTCGTTTTTTGATGTTTCTGCTTGCATATTTCTATTTAAACAAAATTCGTAAAATAAGCTACCTCAAATAAAGATAAAAAACGTTTAATATTTTTGTTTAAAGCCTTAAGATCCTTAATAAACCATGTTTAAAGCTAATACTGTTTTAAGGGTTCGTAAGTACATGTCATTGAACCATCCTAAACCAAAGAATAAGGTAAAAAGTTCTATACTATAAAGAGAATAAAGCGAAATAATTTGGACTTTAGAGCTCATAATTCTTGACCAACTGGTTAAGATAATGTGTATTTAAAAACTAATTTAAAAAATAAAATTTTTAACCAAAATAGGGTCAGAAAAAATAGGCAAAGTATATTTTAAAAGCAAAAGCTTTAATTGAAAAACCCCTTAGCAGTGGTTTTTATAAAAAAAGAAAAATATCTAACAATACAAAACTAAGCTTCAGTTCGTGAACACTTCCTTTGTAGAAATCAAGCGATCTAGTATCATAGTAAATATACAATAATCAAAAAATAAGCCCGCCATCTCCCAAATATTCTGATTCTAACCATCTAATATAATTCTCTATTTAAAAATCACCTACGTCAAGCTTCTCAGATCAAAAAATGTCAAGACAAAAAGAAGTCTTTTGACTGTTTTACTTTTAACCCCTTGCCCTGCGATTTAAGTTCCAAAAGTGTGGCCCAAAACGTTTAAAAAAAGCCCTCCTTCGAGCCATTCCACGAATCTCACATGTGATAATCAGTTTGAGCCCGAATAACTGACCACGTGTGAGACTCGCGGTTGTCGTTCAAAGGGTTAAACTATCACCTTTTGGACAATAAAAATCTCGACTATCAGTTTCATGCCCTTACAAGTATATTGTGAGAGTAGAAAATTTCCCAAAATTCAATGCAATAAATGCAAATTACACAGATTAAACTTTTGCTATTGGTGAGTCGGTAGCTTTTTAAGACATTTTTCTCTATTCGCTGTGGTATGGTATCTATTTATCTCTCTGCCTGTGATGGGATCTTGCAATTGCTTTTTAACTACCTTTCAGACTAGCTAGAGCTTTGAAATTTGGTATACATATGTATCTCCTAGGACAGTACAATAATAGATTGAAAATTTTTGACAATTATGACATTTACAAAATAAAATGTTTTAAAATTTTTTTAATATTTTATATTTACTTGTTCTCTACTTTCTGTGGTGCCCATTTGTCTGTTTATCTGTCTGTAGTAGAATCTTACAATTGATTTTTAGCTACCTTACAGACTAGCTAGAACTTTGAAATTTGGCACACTTATGTATCTCCCATGACAATACAAAAAAAACAATTAAAAATTATAATTTTATATAGTCAAAATAAAACGTCCTATATATAACAAGTGAAAATCCTATATGATTTCAATATTAGTCAGTATATTGTTGCAGCTTAGTAGTTTGGTATTCAGTTGATTTGAAAGCTTCAAATTAACTACTTTCCTGACAAACTAAGCTTTAAAATTTGGCACACTTATGTATCTCCCATGACAATACAATAGTCTATTAAAAATTATGAAAACTGTGAATTTTACAAAAAATATTTTTGAAACATTTTAAAATGGTTTATACTATCTTGATAAATTACCTTTATTTCTCACCATCTTATTTATCCTGAATTCTTTTCCATTTATTTGAGGTACACTGACCAGGGGATGAACAGTACCAAAACTCAAAAACAAAATAAAATAAGATAACCTGATTGAAAGGATGACTGGGAAGACAAAACAAAAACAACAAACTAGATGGGGAGTGGAAACTGCTAACCTACCATGGCTAAGGGTGAGGGGGGTTGGGCAGTTTGTCTGCAGATGAGTTTGCCACACCTATGTCATGTTGTTTGAAGAGATGGACTAAAGCAGAGAGCCAGGATATAGGGGCATCAGCATAGTGTGGGTAGATGGCAGTGTAGTATGAGTTCTCCACCTCCTCATCAAGATTAGCATGGTAGACTACTTCAACAAATTCTGTTATGTAAAATTCAGCTTGAATGTGGGATTCAGGGAGTTAACAAAAATGGAGATACTCTGGTGGGTGATTTTAGCAGATGGGTTAAAAATCTGCTAGTTTAGCTACATGAATGACAGTGGCTTCAGCATTGTCAAACAATTTTGATATATTGCTGCATGGAGATTTAGGGAAATTAGAGAAGTAGAGTGTAGGCAGCCCTAGTTGGTATTGAGCCACTGATTTGGCCACTGCTTTGCATAGGTTTGGGTAATGGGGAGAGACCACTGAAGCTAAGGTGAGCTGGTAGTCACTTTGATAGGGGGTGGCATTGGGTTTAGAACTGAAACATTTGGGAGGTAGAGTATCATCAAAATCAGAAATAATTTATCCTGATCATAATCAAACTGACTGAGAGGTTGACTAGTTTACTCACTTATGATAATGTTACCTGATTTGACAATCTTGGCCAATAGGTCCTATAGATTCTGTTTTATGAGAATAGTGGTGTTAGAAGTTAAGTGATTAGTAATGGGTGTATGGGTTGCTTGGGAGAAAATAGTGGTCCAAGCCTGACTCTGATTGGTGAAAATAGAATTGGGTGAGTTAATATGGGTGGTTGATTTGGTGGGGACAATTTTTCGCTCTGGCCCATCAAACAAGGATGTTGGGTGGATGGGGGACCACAAAATGTCACATTCAGAACCTGCTTATGTGGCTCCAAGGCCACATCAGGGAAGTGACTCAGGGGTAGGATTTTTTGGAATGGCCAAGTCCAAAACAGAGGGGACAAATTTGGTGACCATTATCCACCTGAGCCCAAAAAAGTGCTCAGGCTCTGCTGTGATATAATCATGGGGAATTTGGTGGGCTATGGCAGGGTGGTGTGGGATAATGGTGGCAGTTGTGCAAGGGGCAGCAAGGTGCTCCACAACAGAGGGAACAGCAAAGATGTGGTTGTCTAAGAGTCATATGACATAAGCTCTGCCATCAGCTGATTGTACAAAACTTGGGTTAAGAGGTGGGAAGAGAGGGATGCGAAGGACATCACCAATGTGGTGCCTATAGGCAGACAAGTTCAGGTAATAGGGATGGGGTATTTTTAAACTAAGGAGAGTAGAAGCTTCTGCAGCGGCCTCCTCCATCTGGAATCCAATATTGAAATAGCCCTTAAAAGGGCGTAAATCAATAAAGCCAGCTGGTGCAAATGCAGCGGTAGCCAATACAATATTTGTCTTGTCAGCATATGGGAATAAACATCCATAGTCAACTCAGAGGCAAGATTGGATTGTGGATTGAGGGAGGGCAAGAGGATGGGCAAGGAGGGTAAATGCATGCCAGGTGGAGCGCTAAATCCCATGGGGGGACAAAACAACCAGATGAAGGTGGCAGGCTATTTGACCCCATGCAAATGCATTTGCCCACAGGGCAGAAAATGCTAGGTGGTGGAGCACCACTACCTCACATTGGAGCAGTAGGCAGCTGATCTGCAGACATATCATAGAAGGGTGTGGCCAGATAACTATGTTGAATTAAACTTTTTTGTAATTAAATTGCTTGAGAGTGAACTTGAGTGGAAAGAGATTTATCCTGAAACCTTAAATCCTTCATTTTAACACACTTCCTGACATACCCTATTAATAAAATTTTTCACATCAAGTAAGTCTGGGTAAAGTATATAATATTTCATCATAATCTTTTAAATCTCATCTTAAAATTAAAAAATTTTTATATAAAAAATGAAAACTTTATATATGCTTTATTGGCATTTTAATATATGTGTTTTGGCTGGACATGTTGATATTCATTTGATTTGATAGTTTTAATGGTGTTTTCAAGAAGTTGACAGTCATTTGGCTAATTGATAAGTTTATTTGTTTTGGTTGATAGTAGGTTTTTAGTTGATTTGATAGTTAAATAGGCTTTTAAGTGGTGGGTGATTTTAGTTTGATTCAATAGGTCTAATTTATTTATTGGTATATTCCAATCCCAAACTACTGAATTAAATTCAACCAACTGTAGCACAAATAACCTATGCAACATGAAAACAACCATAAGTATGTTTTATATTATGATAAAATAAATAAAATATATTTTAAAATATTTATCATTAGAGAACTACATCACATGATGACTACTCAAATCTTTCTTTTTTTAACTTCATACATTAATTAAAAATAATAAAGACAGATAAAGGAAACAATGTTTGTCCTATCCAGAACAGGTTTTGAACCTAATATGACACTTTTAACCTATGTTAGCTAGTAGCTATAGCTATGTGCAATATCTTTTGAGACTCTAAACTTTATAAAATAAAAAAATGGGAAAAAACCAACTTCAAAAACAAACACTAAAAAGTAAGAATTGATCTAGAAAATATACTAAAAAGTATAAAATAATTGATAAAAATGTACTAAAAAGTATGAGATAACTGATAAAAAGTATGAATAATCAATAAAACCTTTCTATAGTTTGTGCCATATTTCAAACTGACTTATAGCATTTTTATCACAAATACAGATTATAGCGCAAGGAGAGTCTCTATAACTCTCCTGTTCCCAGTATGGAGGTGCACGGTGCACAGGGCCAATGCCAGAAAAACTAGTCACAAGTATTAAAATTACTAGGGCCCAGTAGAGAGTGCTTGGACTATAATAACATAGAGCAAATATGGCTAACATTATAGAAAATAACCAGAATGTAAACATGTGGTGCTCAGAGCAAAAGGTTATAGGTGCCCTAAGTTGGAGGGAACCTGGGTGACCCAACAGTGCATTGGTGGATAGATTTGTTATAGTAAATTAAATGGTTAACATTGTGCAAGACCTTCATGAAGAGGTCTGTGCACAGGATAGACCAAGATAGCATAAATATATAAAAACGGTGTACTTAGCAAGGGGGTTTATCATAAGAGAGAAGTTGACCAATAGGAAAGATTGGTATCAACATTAGAAATTTAAAGAATTTTGGGCAAACAATTAATTAAGGGAAACAGGTCTAAGATGAGGTGCACCAATAGGTGCACACTTCCATTGGGCAAGACACTTTATTTGGTAATTGACTGAACTTGGGTAATTGATTATAAAAGTGGCTGACCCAAGCTGGAAAGTTCAAAAACCAATTGGGGTTTGAGACCCTGTTCACCTAAAAACTAAAGCAAACTATTTTTAATTAATGAAAAGCTGGTTTGTTTTAATGTGCCTGCTATTATACATGGCCAAACTTCTCTAGCATCTCTGGGACCAACCTGGGCATACCTCACCTCCATCCAGCGTTGATCCAAGTATACTTGAGATCAGGGAGGCCAGCCAACTTCACCTTCTTAGCCTTCTGATATGCAGCCTTTTCCCTTGGATTGATCCTCATGATTATGTCATTTTCCAGCCATGACATATAGCTTATATTGAATTAAGTCCAAGTGTAAACTGTAAGCAACTAAGAATACACAGTGTTGAGTATATATTATAAATAATTAAGCATATACTTTTTAGTGGATTTTTAAAGGAAATTATTACATGATCAACATGTTGGTCATGACCATTATTAAATTGTTCTAATCAGGTCAGTTTGTTGATTAGAATAGTAAATTTTATGTAACCCTTTACAAGCCTTAAGTAGAATCATTTATGGCTAAGTTACAGGCAGTTGTCAGTAATTAAATAGTATTCTATCTTATCAACTCTATGGATTACATTCAAGCTGGCTGTTACTATACACCACAGCACAAACTGGTTCAAGCAGTCCCCTGCAAACACCATCATACACTCATTCACATAAAGACTCACACAAACCAACTGAGATAAAGCATCTGTGAAAAGAACAATCATATAAGACACCACATTCAATGCAATCATAAGCAACAAACAATACTAAACAAAAACAGAGATATTATAACCAGTATACTAATAGACTGCACTGAACTGAGTTCTTCTTTTTATGATATCTAATTTATAATGTAAAAAGTGATAGAATCTCAATTAATTGTTGATAGCTCACACATGCACACATACATAACACAAGATATTAAATATATAATGGTGAGCACTGATTGTACTTCAAAAAATATGTAAGATAAACAAACCACATTACAGAACTATACATCAACACTCAGTGAAGGCTCAGATGTAACTTAACATAAGGTTTAATATTTATTCAACTCTCTTGTAATTCTGCCTTAATAATGTATATAGCCTAAAAGACTAATAATGATGCAAATTATCAACTGATAATTTAGTTTTTATTAAATAATTATAATCATGTCTCACACAGTCCTTTGAATACATTTTTTGAGTAAAAAGAACCTAACTATACTCAGCACTGTGTGTTCTTAGTTTTCTTACAGTTTACACTTAAACTTAATTCAATATAAGCTCTAACATATATTTGTGAGCAAAATTTTATAATTCAGTTTATAATATGGCACTGACTTCAAAAAGGTTTTTATCAATTATTTATAACTTTTATTGATTATTTAATACTTTTTAATGCACTTTTTATCAAGTATTTCATATTTTTAATGAATTTTATATCAATTATTCTGTACTTTTTAGTGCAATATTATTAATTATATATACTTTTTAGTGCATTTTCAAAAGACATTTCTTTTTCCCCCCAAAATATAATCATTTTTATTAATTATTTCATACTTTTTAGTGCATTTTTAAAAATCCTTTTTAGCCCAAAAAGGATTAGTATCTTTATCAATTATGCCATAGTTTTTAGCGCATTTTTTAATTGATTATTTCATACTTTTTAGTGCATTTTTTAGCAACTATTCCATACTTTTCAGTGCATTTTTTATCAATTATTCTATACTTCTTGGTGCATTTTTCAAATTTAGTTCTTTTTCCCCATTTTTTAATAAAGAAGGGTTTCTGAGCTAGCATGAAGCCTATATGAATCAAAATTAACCATAAACTTAATTTTAAAACAAGTATTTGATCTTTCAGAAGTACTTAACCTTTCAGCAGATTAACTAGATGTACAAATTGAAAGAAAAGCAATAATGAGCCATGTTTAGCAATCACTCACAGATTTCCAGTGTGCAATGCTTAGGAATCAAGTCATATGCTGATATTATTTTATATTAACTTTGAACAACTCATCTATAACTTGGCACTTCTATATATATTATTCTAAATTTTAAGTTTTAATTTTATTCAAGGTGGGCCAACCTGGGGATGATACTGCACCAATTAAGGTAAATCAAAAAATGGTAAAGGAGGATAAAACCTGAAAACCTCCATGCACGCTGCATGATAGGCCAGGAACTCCATGGACCACCTTGCTATTTTGCTATATCAGTTCAGGGCACTGGCACGCAATACAAACCCAGTCATAATTGTCCCCTACCCAAAGTTCATCTACCAAGATTGAACTTGGGTAGGCAGTGGTAGTGAGTACATACTCTACCACTAAGGTACCCTTCCCTCTATGTAGATTAAATTATACAAGTTATTCTAAAGGTGTGAGGCAATTTGCCATATGAATAATGTATGCTTTCATACTAAAAATTATCTAAGTATTTTCATTAGATTGACTCAATGAGGAGAGATTGGGCTAATTATAAACTTGGACTAAAATTCAGCGGTGAATCTACTTACTAATATCATTTCAAACATATTCATATTCATTACCCAATATGAAATCAGTAAAAAATTTATATCCTATCATCTCAAATAAGTTAGAATGCCATCAAAAATAATATTTATGCCTAAACTAGTACACTAGCTCTAACCTGAGCCTTTCAACCACATATCTTTTCCTTCTATTTGGTAGCACAATGGTTAGTAAATCAATTATTCTCTTATATAAAATTTTAATAGGTGTATTCTAAACTGCTTTATTTTTATTTAAATATGAAAGGCAGTGAAGCTTCACCTGCTTACTTTTTTAAATTTTATTAATTGTTATTTTAGTTTTTATATTAAGATAATTATCAATGAGTTTAGAAAGTAAGTAAACCTTTCTTTTTTTATAAAATCCATATCTATATTAACTTTAAATAGTAATTAAACCTACCAGAATAATTAAAATAACCAAACTGCATACCAAAACCAATTGATTCAATTAACTTAACTAAAACCATTAACTAATCCATTAAAACTAACTTTGCCTATCAAATAAACTAATAACCACAACTACATAGTCTAAACCAATTAAATTCTTCTAAACTAATTATTAATCACTTACCAAAACCAACTAACTATTGAATCAACTAATCACTAACTACTTACTAAAGCCATTAAGCTTATTAATTAACTAAATGACCACCAACTTCTTAAAAACCATTATAACTACAAATTTAATTAAATATCAAACTGCTCAGCTGAAATAAAATACTAATTACCATTAGATCATATATAAGTTTTTAATTCTTATACATAACACTTTTGTTTTATTATAGTAACAATTCTCACAAAAATGGAATGGGCCACCATAGGATCATCCTTTTTTAATAAAAAAAGTTTATCAAAATTGATCTAGTAGTTTTGGAGAAATGACTGAACAACAGAAAACTTATACAGATCAAATTGAGAACCCCCTCCTTTTTACAAAAACAGTTAGAAATAAAGTGATAAAAAGTAAGAAAGAGAAGCAGAAAATGAAGTTATATCTAAAAGTGAAAAGCATAGAGAAAATTTCAATAATTGATAAGCATTGCTGCCCATTTTTTGGTTAAGATTGTCATTTCTAGCCACAGTTATAGCGTTAATGGATATACTGGCTATTAGAACTAGAGATGTGAAGTTGCCTCATCATGTATGGAAATCAATATGGTGGGAAAATACATGCATGTGGAGTTTATAGCATCTTGGGATCAAGTGCAAAAATTTAGAATTCCATGTGAGCTGATCTGATAACACTTGGATCATCTTCAATACTAGAATTTTGTATTGGACCACTTTTTGATCAATTGTTTGGCAACAATCTCAGAGTATATGCCCATAAAACAGTATTGGTAGATGAAGTCATGGAGCTAGAATGGTGAGTGTTGCAGGCTTTTTTCAAAAAAGGTCCTACAAGGGGTGCAACTCTGCCAACAATTTTATGTTAGTAAGGGGGTATCAAATCATGGACCTGTATTTACAAACATTGTGCATTTGAAATTTTGGTGGCTGATGTCTGCTTCCAGTTCAGTACAGATGGTGCAGTCCTTGTGCATGTATCCCATCCCACAATTCTTGCCGAATTTAATTGCACAGTAGAGGATCTGCCAGGTGATAGAACGCTGATTGGAGGGGACCAATTTGGAATTTATCCCTGATACTAACTCTTTAAGATTGTAGTTAGTATCATTCCCCTCCACCAACCATTCATTAAAAATTTGTAGGCAGTAAAGTTAGGTCAGAGCAGCTTTCAGAAGCAGCTACCTATATTTGATCAAAGCATATTAGTAGAAAATCTTTACCTCCTTGCTGGTGAATTCATTGCTAATTTGATTGAGTTCCCCCCAGGATTCAGCTGAGCACATTGTGGAATTGTGGTATTCAATATCCCAGCAAATTTGATTAACATCCCTCACCAAAAATATGATTAACCAGCTACCTAGCTTCACTGGCCAGTTTCATAACCACCAATAGTATGGGATCCTTGGCTGTGAGGACAGTTTTAGATAGGCCATTATCCACTCTCATAAGGTGTGTGATGAAATCAGTTCTTGGAGACCTTGGGCTCAGGCACAGTTGATGCCTCATGTGAGGGTTGGGCAGCACATGTGCATATGCACCATGCAGAGCAAGGACTTAGTTTATGTCCTATGGGAATGTGTCTAAAAATTAATGAAGATATGTCCCTTGCTGGACATCTAAGTTTGCCCTACTGGGAAGAGTATCTAGGTGTTAAATGGTTTGATTCATTTTAAGCTTCTAAAGAAATATCTCATGGTATTATAAAAATAGCTCTAAAGTTCTTTCTGTGCTATCCTAAATTTAGATATGTCATATAAAGGTTACAAGCCCTTTTTATAGACCTGAAAGGGTCTGAGAGGTAATTTTTTCTCTGCCTATCAGAATCTAGAAGAAAGTCAAATTGACCAAGTTGAGATTATTTTCAAAGCTGAGTGACTAGTTATATATCAAATTCTTACTGAATTATTTATTAATTTGAATAAAAATTTTCTTTTTCATTGGAATCACTAATTGCAACCAATTTGATTAAAGACTGGTAAGTTTTGATAATCCATATGGGGAGATGAGTGTGCACCCAATTCCTGGTAAGGGTTGGTCAAGCATGGTGAAGGCACAGGGTTGGTTTTCACACCATCCAAAGTTATATCACGCCCATGGCGACACCAGTAGATAAGAAAAAATAAAAAACAGCAGTGTGTATCTCACTGGAAATTTTAGCATGGCAAGCAAAGTGCAACAAGTACGTCAAAACTTCGCACTCTCAGCCCCTGTTGCCAGTGTAGCATGATTTGAGTTTATCTAGATATATATTTAATAGCACTTTGAGGAGAAGTTCTGTGGCGATGTGCACAAACATTTCCTGGCCGTCATGTATGTCACACCACACTCAATGGGCCAGGGTTGGTTGGACCTAAGGTTTGAAACTGTGCAAGCAGCAGACACCGCTGCACAGACGCACATGGTGGTTGATCTCCATGATGGTAAATGGGTGGTCAAAATGAAGTGCATGCATTGGATCTAATCTAACCAGTTTTTTTTCATTTTCTGAGTTTCTTCCTATGACAGTGAAACGTTAAGTCCTAGACCGCCATCTCTCAGATAGGATTAAAAACTATGGAGAACTACACTCTTTTGAAATAAAGCACTTCATGATTATGCCGGAGCTTAGCATGGGAAAAGCAATAATAATGATCACCCCATCCACATTAATTGGAAGATTTAACTCTGATTCCTCACACCAATGTTATTGTGGGCGGGACTCCCACCCATTTCACGTTATGGTGGATAGCGCACCCCCTATTTTCACCTATTGTCATGCTTTTGGCCATAAAGCACACATCTTCCCTTCCAGAGAAGACATTACTCAACAAAAAATTCTCCCAGATGCATTGGGAAGCGCTGACTCCCATTATGAGCCTACCATTGGCACTAATGTTGCCTTTCTGCGGGTTGCGCAGGGGTTTATACTCAGATTAATCATGTGTCCCACATGAGCGCAAGAAGACCAAACAGGGCCATAAGGCAGCGGCTATGGCAGCGTTAGTGATCCTGCCTTCCCAGACCAGCTGACATTGAGTCATTGACATCAAAAGTGGCTTGAGAATTTGTTCACCAATCAAATTGGGCTCTATAACCTGCAGACTAGATGTTTGAGTTGGGTTTACCCGCGCAAGTTTACTATGCACCAATTGAAACCAACTCTCTTAACCCAACCTCCCTCAAAATTTTTTCAACACCTGATAGGCATCACAGGAGCACCTCAATACAAAAAAGTCGGTCAAAGTCAAAACCCAAATCTGATAAACATCCAAAAAGTAAATGAAACTAATCTTAAGGACAACTACTTGATAACATAAATCACACGTTCTGCCAGTAAGGAGCGTGCTGAAAAAGCTGCGCAGGAAGGGCAAGGGGGCCATTCTCATTGCATCTAAGGTGTGATGAGGGTCCCTTCACAATAAAGGGGACGTTGAACCTTGCTGGACTCAAGGCCTCTCCATCCTGGGCTAGAAAACTGAGTTTTTTCAAAAACAATTTATCTGTGGACATCCTGGCAATTCAGGAATCCCACTGTCCACATGATGTCAAGGACACATGAGCAACCATGCTCCTCCCCATCCTTTCTTTTTGGTCTCCACACTGTGGAATGCTTATACAATTGACCCATAGTTTCAATTTTTCTCTAAACATACATATCTCAATAGCTGTGTTCTGGTTGTGTACTTTTCATGGGACGATGAAGTTCACACATAGTTTATGTTTATGCTCCAACCTATGTGTGGAATCACTTGGATTTTCTCCAAGCCGCGGCTTCCCTTCCACTTCCCCTATATACCTTTTGTGGTGGCCACCTGAACAGCTGGGCCAACTCAGCCACCAACTGCTGGCCTTCAGCGCCTACCTCCCTGCAGGGGCACATTGAACTCTGCATCCTGAAAGCCACCTTGGGGATTTTTGATACCCTCTCCAAACATGCGCCGTTGCTACCCAACGTGTCCCACCCCAATGTGCACAACGGTCAGATGAGGTCTATGTACCACATTGACTTCATTCTTGCACAGTTAATCTTTAACCCCAGATTGCGCACTTCACAATGACAAAAATTAATTTCTCTAACCACAGGATGGTGTTGGTATCTTTTAATTTGTCAAAACTAGTGGCAAAGGCACCAAAGTGATGTAAACTTCGCTCAGCCAAAATAACGCTACCTGTTTTTAGCCTGGATGGACACCAAAACTTTGGCACAGAAGTTTTCTGTTCTATTCTTTGCCAATCCACTTTCAACCTGATCAACTTAAAAACACCATTCTTTAGGCATGCTACATCTCGTTGCAGCGCTCCAGGGCTGCCGTGGCAGTCATTAAGTGCACCCTATTGAAAGTGGACCACCTGGAGACTAATATCCCCACTGCAGGGTACAACCTTGCTTGGGCTTATAAGTGGACAGAAGTGTCTGCTAGTTTCAACTCCCTAGAAAGACAACACAAACATAGCATTTGTGTTCATTATAAGGCAAAAAATATAATGGCAGGAGAAACGTGCTACATCTACTTTATCTGCAAATTCTTTACCCTGTGACAGAGCTTAGCTTGCACACAGGTGAGGTGGCTGGAAAAATCCGTTGCAAACACTACAGCCAAAGTGGCAGTCAAAGTTTGGAACAATTACTACGAGTTGTATAAGTCTGAAACAGTCAAACCTGCCACAATTGTTGGTTTTTTCAATGACACACATATCAACACTGTTTCCTGCTACCTAGAGTTAATGAACTTTATTACTTGTGACGAACTTTGGCATGCCATTCACAGTGTGACGCATATGAACGTGCCCAAATCCAGATGGGATTCTGTATGAGTTCTACCAAAGATGTTATCATCATTTCTCCTCTCTAATGCTTTCATCAATGAACAAACGTCTCCTAGAAACACGCCTCCTTTCTGGGAGCCAGAAGGCTTATATGATAACGTTGTATAAGAAGGGGAATAAGCTGGACTTTGAAAAAAGGCGCCTCATCTCACTTAGTAATACAGATATTATGTTAATTAATAAAAAATGGCTACCCGTCTAGGGGAAATTGCCTCTAAAGTAATCTCCTCTGAGAAGTTTGGTTCTATCCTCAAGTGGTCACTATGGGACAACATACACACCGTGGCCAATGTCTGACAATTTTTAACTATTGGGGTGCTTATGTTCTTAGACCAACAAAAAGCTTATGATAGGGTCAACTGGATTACCTCAAAGCCTGCCTTCACAAATTCCACCTCCCTCAGTTCATAAATTGGGTGATGTTGCTCACAGAATCTGCCACAATTTCAGTATGTGGCCCTGGTTTCCTCAAAGTGTGGTTTTCCCTCAAAGGGGTCTCCGCCAAGTGTAACAGACTGAAAAACCCCAGTCACAACTGCCATATAAATTTATATATGGCTTTGGTTCACCAACAAGCAACCAAAGCGGCCTAACTGAGCAGGGAGCGGTTTGGGGCACTGACAAGCAGCCAAACATTCACTTCTCATTGGTTGGCCATGCAAAGTCCTCTGGGGGAGTTGGCCTACCCCAACCCACTCAAAATAGCATCTCAATAGGGAAAAAAGACCACAACCTAGTGAGGTATGTGAGCCCCAAATCCGCCTTTGTTTTTATTTTTGGTCATAAAAGGTTCTGTTATTCATAGCTTGTCTGAGGAGCAACCAATAATGCTCCCCAGGTAGGAAATTCTAGTGGATCCTCATAGAATTTCTGAAGTATACTTCAGATTGGGCATGTATGCCTTATAAAGGCAGCGCTTTGGAAAACTAACCCAAGCTATCAATTAGGCTTGCACAAGCCTAGGATACAGTTCAGATGAGGCACAACTCAGCATCCAAAATAAACAAACAAACCAAAAATGTTTTTAAAGCAATCTGACTCAGATTTGGAAAAACTGAATCCAAGTCAGAGTGTAATGAATGAGACAAACTCATCCATTAAATCACCCCCACTTAGAGGAAAACCCCTCCCCAAAGAGGGGCCCCTAAGTGCAAGGCCGTCATGATGAGGGCTTCCTAAGGCGAGTTACCTCGAGCCCCAGGAAAATTAATCCAGATAAACTCTGAGCCCCTCGAAGAAACACAGATGGCAGAATCAAATTTCCACTGGGCTTCCAGAATCATCCCACCAAGCACGAGGATGTACGCTCAGCACATGGCTGTGTTGCACCCCTCCCAGGCCCCTGTTGGTGATGGTCTTCCCATCCCAACAGGGAAGTCACTTTTGACAAGGAAAATGCAAGAGGGGTGCACAATCCAGCATGGCTGGACGTCTGACCCCTTTCCAGGCATATCATCTGTGGGGTGAGGGAGCCCTGCTGGGACAGGACCTTTTGATGCCACCAATCTCTAGTAAGCGGGAGGCCCCACCAAGAAATCAAACTGACTGTCACTTCAAGTCCAGGGCTGGCCATCGGTCACTGTCTCCCACCAGTGCTGGTTCCTTGACAACTGGGACCAAGTGACTACTGAGGTCAGTCCAAACTGGGGATTGGCAGCATATAGTGAACAAGGGACTTCAGAAATAATGTAATAGACCAGAAAGACCCCAGTTCTGACTGCTATATAATTTTATACATGGATTTGGTACACCAACAAGCAACCAAAGTGGCCTAACTGATCAGGGAGAGGTTTGGGGCACTGACAAGCAGCTAAACATTCACTTCTCATTGGTTGGCCATGAAAAGTCCTCTGGGAAAGTTGGCCTACCCCAAACCACTCAAAATAACATCTCAATAGGGAAAAAACAACAACCTAGCGAGGTATTTAAACCCCAAATCCGCCTGTTTTTATTTTAGGACATAAAAAGCCCTGCTGTCCATAGCTTGTCTGGGGAGCAACTGACAATGCTCCCCAGGTAGGGAATGCTAGTGGATCCTCATAGAATTTCTGAAGTGAACTTAGGAATGGGCACACGCATCTTATAAAGGCTGCACTTTGGGGATCTCACCTGAGCTGTTGTTTAGGCTTGCACAAGCCTAATTTACAGCTCGGGTGAGGCACAACCCAGCGTCTGAAACAAACAAACCAAAAATGTTTCTAAAACCATCTAGTACTAAAAAATGTTTTTAAAGCGATATAACTCAGATTTGGAAAACTGAGTCCAAGTTTGAATGTAACAAATGAAACAAACTCATCTGTTACACCAAGAAGATCTTTAAAGTCCACTTTTATACAACTTCAGCCTTATCCTACTTCTATGCAGTGTGAATTCATGCCTTACTGGTGTCCATGTGCAAAGCCAAGCACCTGTTAGGATGCTTGCATTTGCTGATGATTGTGTGGTTGGGGCGTCTTACAACCATGATGCACGTGCACTGGAGGCAGCTATCCAAGGGTACTACAGGGTCAGTAAAGCTGCCTTTAATGCCTCAAAAACTGAAACCATTCTTTTTGGAGTTTACCAAGCCTGCTGGTCGCTGGCGCCCCTTAGTCAGAATAAACCTACAGCTAGATCTCTTATTCACTTGCCATGGCTACCCCATTCCACCTCTCTTATACTCCATTTTGTAACAATTCCCACTGCGGTCCAGTGCGCCATTTGGAAGTGTGGCTGGAGGCTGGAGGGTAAGTGTAAGTCACAGTGAATGTCCTCTGGGCGTCGATTGGGCCATCTTCCCATTCCCATGCAAGAAGGTACCAAAGAGAATGGCCATACCCCTCGTTACTCAGGGCAATCTCGCTCACGTGGTAGATGAGCGCTGGGTAATAGCTCTTCCATTTCAGGTCCTGCTTCAGGTACACGCGCTCTCCTTGGCAGAAAAGTTATGAGGAATCAGTGAAATCTGCGGTAAGATCACCAAAATGGAATAGATTGCAACTAATTTGAGAGGCAATCAGCCCAATACTTGGATTTCAAATGGTCAAAAAGGTATGAAGACTGAGCTATCATCCAGAATGCCCGACAGTTGCAATTCAGTTTGCACAATGATCAAAAAAAAGTCCCCTCCCAAATCCATCAGGCATCACCCCCAATGGCAGGTAATAGCATCAGACACCATCGACAAGGTTTCAAAGCTTCCTGCTGGAAATTGGGCGTTGCGCCTGATGCAATGCCACCAATTGCAACTCGGCCCACCCCTAAATTTTGCGATGTTGGTCCCCAGGGACTAACCCACCCATTTTCAAATAATTCACTGCTTAGGTTAAACTTGCAGAACCCAATCCTGGCTTTTTTTCCCTCAAAATTGATTACTATTTAATCAGGCGCATTGCACTGAGAAAATTGTTGGTCAATTCTCCTTCCTTAAATTTTCCAATAAAACAACTTCCCCCAAAACCCCGTTTTTATCTGTTGAGAATTAAGCTCTCTTCCAGTTCCATATCTGTCATACCAGCAGCAGTGCCTCTGGCACACTGGTTTGCCAATTGGATGCTCTGGCATCCAGGCTGGCAGGCCAGTCTAATTCTTACTTGCTGTTCGCCTGACAGTAAGCCTCATTGGTGATGGAGCACCACATTTTAGATAATGTCACAAAGTGCATCGGCTCCCTCAGAGCCCACCAGACTTTCCTCACAGTCTGGGTAGTGCTTGCCAACTCTTTGCTCCTGTCAAAAGTCTTGTTTGTGGCCCATGCCATCGCTTTCCCCCCTCCTTCTTAGCCTCTTTTTATGCCCTCCTACAAGGGTGGTTTTGGTTAGGTTGCCCTCCCCCTGTGCTCATGGATGTCATTTTTAGGCCTCGCCATAGTGGTGGTATGAGCCTGCTCAACTATAAGGCCCAAGCCACCAGAATACTTAGCACTTGGTTTGCTTTAGTCACCAGCCCCATACTTTCAGACTAGCACTGGTTGCATGCAGGCTGCTCTAATTTTGCTTGTTCTCTTTGCCTCCACAATCCAAACCAACTCCATTCTCTGCTTAACTATCTGGCCTCTCATCCCTCTGCCGCATGCCTGCATGGAACACTGCCCCACTTCAAAAAAATTCTCCTTTATGTGTGGAGCGCAGAGTGGAGAATCAGCATCAGTGGACACACCGCACAGAGGGGTCACTCTACTCCCTGTTTCAAGCAAGAAGTCTGTTGGGATTTTCCACGAATTAGGTGTAAGTCTTGTCCAGGGGAAGTATTAACATCCCCATTTAAGGGGTATAAATCCTAAATGGATTGTTAGATTCAAAATAAGAGTTGAATTACAAGTATATCAAATTCAGGGCTTGGTATAAATTACCCCAAATTTGAGGAAATGGTACATTCCCTTCCTTTAGGACATGTGACCTAGGATATCATCTGACCTGGTCACGAGGGTGGCTTGATCCAAGTAAGGGTCAGAATAGTGGGCAATCCAGAAGGCCAAGAGAAACCCTACTTGGATGGGGCCACGACAATCCTTGAGGCACGTGTCCCCAAATACCCTATAAATATCCCTAATTTTTATTCTAATAAAACACTTCCAGTTCATAAGATTTATTTTATCTTATATTTTTATTAAGTTAATTTATCTAAATGAACGGATTCTTGTCCATTGTCACATCCAGAGCCACCCCTGTCCTCTTGGCTGACGCCAGCCCCTTGCAGTCAGCCTACTTGTTGGGTTCCTCAGCGTTAGCACCAGCGAGCGCATCTTGGGGAAGCCTGACAAAGTCCATGGGCAAGTCATTTTAAATAATCTTTTACCCCAATGTCCCCCCATCATTACCCGTGTGGATTACCTTGACTTACTGAACATCCTGTACTCTTTGGAGACCCAAAAGGACATTGGCAGTATGCAAAACATCCTCTGTTACAGCCCCAGATTTGCGCCCATGAGTGGAGGTGCCTGAGGAAAGTGTACTGCGCTGCTGAGAGGTCCACTGCCTCTCAGTCTTCGTGCATTGTGTGTAGTCAATAGGGTTATTACTCCTCCACTTGGAAGATAGCCCTTCATCACAGGCAATCTGGATATTTGTTATGCGTTTTTTTGCCTGGAGCGAGTACAGACTTTCAGCCTGTCTAAGAACATCTTTACCTTTTTTTTATGACCTCCCAATTCACCCTTCTCTCTGTGCTTTAATAGTAGCAATCACATTATGGATAATCCACAGCGTTGTACTTGACGCTCTTTCTGGCACTACTCCAACCCTCAGAGAAGCTGTGCATCGATTTCATTCACACCTTAAGGATCACTTCCAAGCCTGATTGTTTGGTCACCTGCCATTCCACCACCAACAGTTGGTGTCATCCTGGTTCCCCATCTGGTTCTTCTCATCGGACCCTTTCCTTCATTTGTTTTTGGTTTTAGTCCAGGCCTCTTCTGACGCTCCCCATCTTCCTTTCACTGGTGGTCCTGCTGGCAACAAAATGTAGCTTTAGATCCTCTGATTTGCCCTTATAGTTACTTGATATTAAGTTGTTGATGTTTACCAGAAGTGTCTGTTCCATGGACAGCCTTCCAAAAAATAAAATATCAAAACACAAAATTTTTGGGAAGTAGAGTCATTTTTATCTCCAATAACTTTTGATTTCTGACAATGCCCCCTCAATATCATGTCATATAGGGACATAGGGTCTAAGAAATTGATCATGAACTCATTTGATTACAGATCCATGGTTAAATCAAGTTATGGAGTATCCAGAGTTGTCTTTCTGATTAATTTGAAATGGACCAGGCCAAATGTTTCATTTTTTTAGGTCGACCTCCTGGTCAATGATGGTAAAACTTAATAAGATATCCTAGATGAACACAGGTAATAAAGATCATCTGGCATCTGATTTTTGTTTTTCTAAAGGTCGTGGATATTATTCTTTCTATAGCAAGAACCTGTAACCAAATTATCTCATCCGCTAGAGCTCTCATGGTTAAGTCAGTGGTGTCTGACACAGAGTTGTCTAGTAACAGTTATACACTATTTGGCAATCTGGGTTCTCTCCCGTACAAATCCTGGAATGGAGGTATCTTGATAATTTTATGATAGCTTATTTTGTAATCCAACAATGCGCTAGGATGGTAATGATTCCAAAAATGAGGATCCAAAGTTGCAATCTTTCATAGTCAGAAACCAACATTTTTATTAGCACGCTCAACTGCACCATTGGATGAAGGGTTATAAGGGGCAACAAAATGATGACTAGTATTGAACAGAAAAGTCAGCTCTCATATTACCATAAACTAAAATTGAGATCATCATCCAATAATAATACTTGAGAGCAACCATGCTAGGTGAAGACGTGTTAAAAACATTGTAGTGTTTTTAGCAATAGGTTGCTGGCGCCAAAATGGCTTTCACACATCTAGCTAAATGGTCTTTAGACACCATTATATAATTATAGCCATGGGGCCCATCAGTAAAGGCTAATGCATCTATACTAACCACGTTGAAAGGTTCTGAAGGGGCCACAATTTGATGTTGATATTGAGGTCCAGGACGATCCTGGTTCTGGAAGATAAGGCACACTTCAAGGACTTCATGGATGGTTTATAACATCCTATCCCATTAGTATCAAAATTTCAGCCATTCATAAGTTTTCTTAATGGCACCATGGTCAATTGGATTATGTCCTTCCACAATTACTTCTGTTTGAGAAGAGGGCCGGATATAGGGGATCCATTTGACATTAATAATATATAGAGCAATAATTCTCAAATCTGAGTGTCTTTAGTTTTCTTACATAATTCATACTGTATTTCTTTAGTCTCAAATCTCCATCTTTACAGTCTGCCAATAAGATCATAAATTGTATTCTCTTCAGTAGTAAGCACAGCTAAGACTGGTATTCTTGATGGACCATCTTCATTCAATGGATATTTTTGGCATGGTGTTTAATAGAAAAGTTATAATCTTGTAAGCAAAGGGCCCAGCATGCTATACATCCATTGTAGTTTTTCATTTGTTGTAGCTGCCATAATGAGGCATGATTGGTGACCACTGTGATATGAGTTCCCTACGGTTAGGGATGGAACTGTTTAATAGCTAACAGTACAGCCAGGCACACCAACTCAGTCACATTATGATTCCTCTCCACCTTATTTATAGTCTTACTGAGGCAGGCGACTGAATGATTTAACTTATCTTCATCATGTTGAGCAAGGATTGCTCCAACCACGATATCACTAGTGTTAGTAAACAATATAAAAAGCTGATCAAACTGAGGATATATTAGCCTGGGTCAAGTACACAAGGCAGTCCTAAGCGAATTGAAAGCCTGTTCTTATTCAGGTTTCCACTCAAAAGGTAATCCTTTTTTTAATAAGTAAGTTAAGGGTTCTGATAACTAAGAAAATCTAGGGATAAACTGTCAGCAATATATGACCATCCAAAAATATTTATATATCTCATAAACTAGCAGGCTGGGACATCTTCTTAATCATGACAATCTTGTCAGAAATGGTTAAATCCCTTTATTTGATACCTGATGCCAAAGAAACTCCATCTCATTTTAAAAAATGAACACTTTGAAGTTTTCAACTTTAGCAAGTATGACCAAAGTTGATTGAATACTTCTCATAAGTGATTTATATGATATGTGAACATCTTTGAGAATAAAATTATACCGTCAAGGTAAACTAAAACGCGGAAAAGTTTGAGATAACCTAAAAATATCCTCCATTGCTCGTTGGAAGGTAGCCATGGCATTACAAAATCACTGAGGCATTCTGGTGGGTTCAGATAATCCTTCTTTGGTGATTAGAGCACATTTAGGGTAATCTTTCTGATGCCAGTTCTTTTTTCCAATAACTACTTTCTATATCCACGGATGAAAAGTATTGTGTGACAGCAAGTAACTAAAGAGAATCATCAATTTAAAAAAGGAAATAATTATCCTTCTTAGTAACATCATTAAGGCCTCACTAATCCATCACCGCTTTATGACTACCATCCTTTTATGGACCAATAAAAGGGGAGAAGCCCAGGGACTACGAGATGGAACCAATAACCTGGAAACCAATAGTTGTCTAAGTTCAAACGTCATCTGAGCTTCTTCAACCTTACTCTTTTGATTTGGTCAGGCATGAAATGGGGACGCATCTCCTTTCTTTAATTGATGTAATAAACCATTTAGTTTACTAAAGTTATATGTATAAGTTAAAAAAAGATCATAACTTTCTTCAATAATTTCTTTTTTTACGCTGATCAGTAGTTTGTCCAGGGCCAATGGAATGGCTAGTATTGCCAATATTAGGGCTGCTAAAGACCCATATCTCATAAATCCTTAAAACTTCAAACGTCTTTTACTTTTTCAACAGCTAATGGACAAAAAAGCAATTAGGTTATTCAATCAAACATTCATTGGTGTATCAGTTAAGTTTTTTAACAAAACTGGAAATATAACCAGAATATGAAGGATTTAAAATCTCTGGAAAAGTCAACACTTCTCTTAATGAAGGGTTTTCATGTCCCTGAATTTCTAATAGCTACCCAGGAATTATAGTTACATGAATTCAAGTGTCCAATTTAAATTTGAGATTTGGGTAGATTCACAATTGCATTAATAATAGAGAGGCATATCATGATACCCATTAACTGATTTAGGAGGCAGTAAGACTCTATACCCACGTGTATGATACTATAATTGATTGATTTTATTTTCTTTTTCAAGTAGACATGACCAAACTTGAATTTCAGTTTTACTATTAAAAAGCTTTAAAAATCATTGGCATTCAATGACCAAGGAGAGAAAGAAATCCTTTAGCATAATTGATAATATCTACTTGATCTTTTCAATTTTGTGTAACGAGCAAGAGATGATAACATGAATTATCCTAGGCAACAGTGGAGGTTGTTATCAATAATTTTACAAACTGTATAGGTAAGGATGATTTCTCTCCAACAGTTCAAGTGCAGAGAGGACCAGCAGCCCCAACTCCATATATAGTGAGGTACATCTGGAGCCATTTTAATCTACCTTATAAGTTTAGAAGATATGACATTAATAAGTGAGCCACTATCCACAATGGCTAAGACTGGAATCTTATAACCTTTCACTGCTACTCAAGTCACTAAGCTAACAAATTTTGAGGGCAAAGTGAGGAACATAGGTATCTCATTGACCAAAGAGTAAGATAAAGTAGAATCTTTATTACCATTTGGAGGCTTGATAATTTCCTCTGATTCTGATTGAATAACTGGTTTGATATCATAGTTAAAATAGGCTTAGGTTGAGGCTTAGTGGTATTATCAACATGACGATCCTCATTTTTTATGTTGACCTCAATTTTCCCACCATATTAGAATGTCATTTCCAACAATTTCATGCCTGATGATGGGTACCATTACAATAAGTACACCAGATTTCCTTTTTTGACTCTATTTCATGCACTATGGGTCGATTGGAGGTGGTAAAACTTTTGTGAACCCATGAAACAGTGATATATTGATAAGAGCTACTTTAATACCCCAAATACAGTTGAAAGTATGTTTTGGGCCAATCATGTGGAGTTGAACTAAAGTACATGGTTCTAAGAATACAATTACTGCTGTGACGTCATCATTCAAATTAAATTTCTTGTAGTCCCTAAAGGTTGAGAGTTGGCATAGAAACGAATAGCAAAATCAGAGGGACTTTCTCCCTTGTTCAACTGGATGCCCATGAAAGCCTGTATATATATTAGAAAATCTTGGTCACTTGTAAACTCTTGAATTAGAACTGTTTGAATTTGACTCCAAGATTATCATTTCTGCAGGTGAGGGGTCATTATCTCTCTGGCAGAACTACTTAAAAAGGAATTAATATGTTTGAGCTTTTGATGGTCAGTTGCTTCTTTCATTACACTCTCAAAGGGCTGCAAAAATGACGCAATACTTCCTGTATTCAGACGAATTTTTTAGAACTAGGTTTGAAAAAGAATTCTCTTTACACTTGGTGTAACATTCCAAGCAAATCTTATAAAAAAAGCAAATTATGATTGCCCGTTGTAGTTTTTCTCCAATGTCCTTAGATTCCCCACCAGCTGCTCCAGTGTGGGGCAGCAGCGAAACCCCCCACCATTTTCCATCCAGCGAGAAAACGGGCTTGGACTGGCTCGCCCAGTCATATCAAACACCTGGGATGCTTTGTCCCTCCCAAGGATCTCAACGCCCAACTCGCTTAAACCCAAGTGGTGCCTTGCTGCCCCCTGGTGCTCCCCCAGAGCAACATGCATTTTGGCCTTAGGGTCAATTATGGGAAACTTTTCCTTACCACGACCAAGCCGTTTTTAAAAATGGCTCAGGCAGTAATGATTCCCGCCGGTTTTATTGATTTCCACCCCTATAAGGGTATTTTGATCTCAGATTCACCTGTGAAGCTGATGCCACCACTGTGGCAACTGTGTCCCTGGTTTTCCAGGGTATCCATCTTTCCACAATTTAGACCTGGCTCCCAGAAGATACCACTTTAGTGGTTCAGTTCGCTGGTTTACCCACCCACCTCCCCCTGCGGTGCTCCACCAGGAGATGATGGACGGTTTGGCAGCTTATATCTCCAACCTCATCTTACAATTTGTGGTCCCAAATAGAGCCACACGCCTCACTGAGCCTCAGGTATATGCCATGATCAGCCTTGAATTTAGTAAAATTGCCTTGACAATTCCCCCTCGTTCCATCATTCCTTCTGCCCCTGACCATCCATTCTGGGCCCACGTTGAGGGTGAGCAGACGATCTGTCCATCCTGTCATGAGTTGGACCACTCAAAATGTAAGTGCCCTTTCTTAGCTGCTTCTGATGGGTCTATTTTTTGTATGCCAGCTTCCAATCCGATGCCCACCACGCACTAGTTTTGGTATGGGGTATGATCCTACCTTCCCCTCCCCCAAAAGACTGTTGCTGAAGCCGCGTCTGCAGTCACCAATAAGCCTTCTCCTTGCCCTAGTGCCACAAATGCTCCCTCCAATCAAGCACTGGCTTGGACCTCAGTTCACTCCCATGAGTCCTCCAATGAACCAACTAAACCTCAGGCATATGCCAATTCCCAATTCAATTCAACCAAAATCCTTGAGATCTATTGGCTGAAATTGATGAGTCCGGATATGTTATTGAAGACTCCACTATCCAACTCAAGCGGTTTGTGTGACGGTTGAGGTCTATCCTCAGCATCACATTGCCCTGATCTTTGGTAAGACAGGGCAGGCTGTGTCTGGATGTATGGAGGAGGAGGGGAGTTGGTCCTGGCAGGGATGCCTAAGGGGCAGGAGCTTGAAGGAGGCCAAGGAGCCAGATGGGCGTCCAAGTCGAGGAAAACGAAAATCAAGTAAAATGGGGAGTTTTGAGATTCGATTTGGATTCAAATCAAGAATGGAATGGAACAGGTGCTTGGAAGTTTCGCGGTTCATTTGGAATTCAAAATGGAACTGGTGCAGAACTGTTGAGGATCGGAACTGGCACAGAACCATTGAGTGAGGATTCCGCGATCCTGCTGTAAGGTTTACACCAAGCATCAGTCAGATTAGCACCATAAGCTTGTGTTATATTTTATATTAGCTTGTAGCATGTGTATATAGGGAAGGAACTGGGAGCTGGAGGCTTCTCAGTTCTGTTTTCTATCGACCTGGCCAATATTAATAAAAGAACTTAAAATTCATATATTTATACTTGAATTTATTTTTAATATAGCCTAACTGCAGCCATGTTTGGCTTGAATCAACAAGAATTGGACTTTGAGAGTGAGTTTGGAAGAGCTATTGCCTCCCATTATACCTTGTCTTGGAGTCAAGGCATGTTGCTGGGGTTAAGTATCCTTGCAACTGTCTTCCAGGGGGTGCTTGTCCAGTCTTGTAGCGCGCGCACAAGGAGAGTAGTATCAGGAGCCCTGTCAGCCCTATGGTCTGTAACATGGATTCTGTTGCCCAACTCATTTGTGGCTCATTGGAAGGAGCCAGTGCGTTACAGTTTGTGTATGCTGACCACAATGCTAAGCTACCCCCTCATTTATTTGCCCCCAGGAAAATGCCAAAACGTTCTGCGGTGACCACCAGCTGGCTGTTGAAGCTATGAATAATCCAGATTTTCATCCTCTCTGCAAAACTGTCACCAAATCAGTGGTGATGCTTGAAGGAGGAATCCCTCCTCCCATTATCTCCTCCACCGCCAAAACGCTCCAAAAATTATGTTGATCAAATCTCACAAAGCTGCCAATGATGCCATCCAGCATGCGGCAGTTGTAGCACAGAAGCCCAAAGCCAATATTACCTGCACTAATATCACCACATTTGTAAAGCTCCACGACGCATGTATGAAAGCTTTAACAGTTTTGCCTGATTATATTATCTTTTTTATGGTCAACCTCTGTCTTTCTGCCACCCTGACCATCAAAGATTTTGCTCCAAATCCCACTGAAGCCCTAATGCCCTTGCTCTCCACCATAGCATGTGCCCTGCTTTAGGGCGAAGATGATGCTGAGGATGAGCCCATGATCCTCCATCCCCTCACACCATGATGGGATAAGCAGTTCCCGCTTTCTCACATGGTTGGTTATGTTCATGTTTTGTGTGTTGTCCACTCGTTTTGGGCAGTTCATTCATTTTATTCAGTGATGATATATTTGTTTGCTCTTCAAGCTTCCTTAATGTCTGTCCCCTGGTCATCTTACCTTGGTTAAATAAAATGGGTTTGAAAAAAAGAAGTCACCAGGGTTGATAGAGTATTAATGCCAGCAACCACTTTAGGAGCATAGGATTCAATGTCAATTTCCCCTGGTGAGGCTGGTACAAGGATATCCCTTAAGATAGACTCTGTTTCCTATTAAGTTTCTCTTATAAATTTGATTTAAATTAGGATGCTGGAACCTTTTGATTAGGCTGTTCTTACAGAGTATGTATTTCATTTTGATGGGCTTGTAAAATTAGCTTTACATTGGATTGTCCAATCATCAAGACGTTTAGAATTGCCATCCAATTGACATATATGTCCATTAACAACTTTGGTAAATGCAGAAAAGTTATCCATTTCAGCGGACAAGGCATATAAAGTAGGTCAATGGCCAAAGGGGCTTCCATTGAGGAGGACCTTGCATCCAATTGTCACCTTTTCTAATTTAGACTTCAAGGTAGCTATAACTTTAGATATATCTTCTCGCACTGAACCATCATCTCCAAATACAGGGATAGCTGGTCTTAGTAGTCCTGAAGGTCCTAGGGGCCTTGCCTTCCATCTTTACTAGAAGGAGCTTCAGGCCCTCTGGTTCCAAGAGGCCCTTCCTCGACGTCTTGTTTTGTCAATTACTGACAACGTTGCTGCAAAGATCATAATATGACTTCACTTTAATTCTCTTAGCCCCATCAACATTTCATTCTTGGAATCAAGATTTGAATTGATCAAAAAGATACCCAGAGATCACACTATCAATTAAGGCAAGTTGCATGTAAGCTTCATCTATCAAATGGTAATTATTCATAATAACCTCTCTGTTGTCATGAACGTAGGCTGAAGTAGTATTATAAAATATTGCCACTGCTGAGTGTAATTTGTGAGACATTCCTATCTGTATGTTTAACTCAGAATGAATTACTCCAAGGATTTGAAGAAGATGTTGCAACACAGGATGTAAAAAATGATAAAGATAACAATTAATACCAGTTACCAACTCAAAAGCTGGTAATTGGTTTAGATAATATAATATGCTCATTTTAGAGAGTATTGCGGAAGCTCTGGAGCATAGAGAACAACTACATAAAATAAATCCCATTAAGTATTTTCTGAATTGTACTTCCAAAATATTTGACATAAACTCAATACTGACGCTGATCAGCATTAGGGGATAATTAATTCCAGTGTAGCCTGTAACTCCAAGGCTGCAGGCTGCAAAGGAGTTAATTTTTACTAGATGTAGTGATCCAGTTAGTCATTATTAGGCGTAATTGTGGGTATTCTTTTTGACTATTGTTATTCTTCATGGCATGATAGATGTTTTCACTTGCAACTGCTCAGAGCACCCTGTAGTGAGCACCAATTTTTTCTCAAATATGGGAAAATAGTCAACTTGCTGAGTTTGATATCTCATAAGGCAATGAGAAAGTAGTCAACCTTCTGAGAAACCAAAAATAAGAAGTCTCAAAGCCATAATTTCAGGAGAAAGAGTATTCTTTGATAAGTAGTTTTTAAAAATCACTTAATATAAGTAGATAGAATTATCTTAAAGCAGGTTAAGTATTGTCAATTTCAATTAAAACTTCAAATATTTACAGAAAATTAGGTTTTTATTTATGAGGTGGACTTCTAGGCTCTCTTCATACAGGATCTTTCATCAACTGCTGTTGGTATGCAAATCAAGCTGTTTTCTGAGAGGATATAAAAGGTGGTTCATTTAAATCAGAAGCTGTCACTTTGATGGTAGCTGAAGAATCTGACAATCAAATTTTTGGTGTAGAAATTGATCATTCATCAATTAATTTATTACAAGGGAAATCTTATTGGGAAATATAGCCTTTTTATCTCCATTTTTATTTTGATGTATGACAAAAGGGATGCAGTAATCTCCGCTCACATAGATCCCCTGGAAGTGGGCACCCATAGAATAAAAAGCGCCTCAATTTGGTAAGGTGGACGTTCAACTGGCCAGATATCTCCAGAAATATGCCAGTTTGGATCACCAATTTCATAACGCGTGTGAGCCAAGCCAGATAGATCAGGTAATAATGGTTTATTAATAAACTGCAACAGACACAAGGTATTTAGACCTCAGCATCTGTCAACTTTATTGTTGAGCTTCACAGATCCAATGAATTCAATGTAATTATGGTAGTCATGAAAATTTTAAAATTTCCCCTTTTTATTACTTGTATGCCAGCCACTAATTCTGAGGAGACAGCCTAGATTTTTGTCCACCTTGATTTTTCTATGTTTGGCTTGCTACAGGATGTGGTAAGTAAATAGGGGCCTCAGTTTACTGCACATTTTTTGGCTACGTTTCTGACCATCCTGAAGATTAAACTGTGCTGCTCAACACATATCACCCCCAATTTGATGGTCAAACTGAGAGGGTCAACCAGATCCTTGAGCAGTACCTTCACTGCTATGCCTCCATCATACAGGTTAACTGGGACGCTGATCTTCCCCTGGCGCAGTTTGCTTACAACAATGCCACCCATATATCAAAATGGGGTTTCTTCGTTACAAAGTCACCCTGGGGTATATCCCCTCAGTACTCATGGGTCCCTGCCTTTTCCCTGAAGTATCTGCCGCTGAGGAGCACCTTCAGCAGATCTGGGATACCAAATCCCTGGTCTGTGAGCATCTGACTAAGGTGATAAGTGATTACAAGCAGTTTACAGATAACAAACACCTTCCCACTCATGAGATCAACATGCGTTTGTTATTTATGCTAGATACACAACACCTGTGTTTAAAAGTTCCTTAATGGAAGTTTATGAGCAAGAACTCTGGCCTTCATGTGGAGGAGGAGGATTTGGGAAACAGGGTTTAAAGTTGGCTCTCCCCACTTATTGAAAGCAGCACCCAGTCTTCCATGCTTCAATGTTGTCACAGTTCAAAGGAATGAAAACTTCTGAGTCTGAATCAATTGTGATTGAAGACTCAGTATAGTTGGAGGTGGATGCCAATATGGTGTCACATAGAGTGCACTTCTTGGTGAAATATTTGGTTGCTTGTAAGGGATTTCCTTACTATGAGAACAGGTGAGTTAGTACCAGCAGTTGTGCCAATTGTCATAAGTTAGTAAAGATATCCACATCACACACCCAAACACTCCTCGCCCTCCCAGAAAGTTTCTTCTCTCTTAATAAAGCTACCCAAGGCTCACAAAAACGTTGCAATAGCTCATGTTCTCAGTGGTGGTGATCCCTCAGTTCAAATAGGGAAGGGTAATTTAAGCCTTGAGGAGCAGCCCTTGCAGCTTAATTAAGAAGAATACTCATTTTAAAACAAGAAGGAAATTAAGCTGATGGTCATCCCTCTCATCACTCTGGGCAATTAAGTACATGTGGTAGATGAGAGGTGTATAATGGTGTATCCCTTAAGAATTTCGCCTCTTCCCCTCTGCTAACCATCCAGTAGTTGGTGCATAGAATTTGAGGGGTTTCAAGAGGCGGCAATGAGTAGAAGTCATTACCAGAAGATGGTTCATAGCAATTTTCCCCTAACAAGAGTTTCCCCCACTAGTTCAATTTTTTAGCATAAATGAATTGGTAACTGGTGAAGATAATTAATTGCTTCACTCTCAGACTTATAAATCACCATCTGATGTTCCCCTCCATTGCTGGCAAAAATGAGCCCATCCCAACAGGAATGAGCATGATAAACCCTTTATATACACAATTGGACCACCCATATCTAGCCTGGCCGTGAGTGCAACCTGCTGTACGCTGGAGGTGTCATCATCGCGCCAAGCACAATCACAGTGGAAGAAATTTTTTGAAAAAATGATATTAATTCAGATGGGCAGGTCAGATCTGAATTAGTATCATTAATAATTTAGGGTGTCAATCTGATGTGACCAAATCACAAAAATATCCCCAACAGTAATGCTCCTATTTCTGTTCCATATTCAGTGAGCTTATAAGGCAATGCACCCTGAAGTGTCCCGCTGTCACTCCATTTTTCCCTTTCTGCTCCTTAGTTTCAAAAAAAATTCTCAATAGATATCATATTTTTAAAATTAAGAATTTTTCCAGCATTTAGTAGTATTATTTCTAATTTTAAGATTTCATGGATAGTTCTCTCAGTTGCCTTATTCTCCATTATCCTACAATAAGGATGGCTTTACCAGAGAAAATCTGGATGTTGCTTTGTGTGGTTTTCACCTTGAGTGCCAGCGCAGTCTTATTATTAACATGATTTATGACAACGGTAGCCCAGTTTGATCAGTAACAGTGAAATCAAAATTAGGATGTTGTCAAAAGGAAAGGAAACAAAATAAAATAAAAGGGAGAGCTGAAATCAGTGAGATCAGAAAATTAACATTTGTAGCAAAATCATCCAATTATAATAGGAATTAAAATAAAAAGGAAGGGAAACTTGGGAGTTTGGGATTTTAGAAAAATAGCAGTGTAGGACTTAGAGTAAAATCTGCCATTTTGGTGGTGTAGTTGAGAAATTTCTCTAAACAAGAGCTTAATTTTCTTAACATAAAACCACCCAAGCAGTGTGGGGATGGGGGCATTATTATAAGAAAGAGGGTACTAAGCACTGGAAAGCCTAACAAAAGGTACATTGGAAGTACATAATACTAATTATATATGCCTTGCCCTATGTATTTTGTATCACCAACTTGGCTCTTTGGACATCTATGGCCCAATTTCTCTCACATTTTTACTTTAACAAAAGCTATCATAAATTGGAACTTACATATCTAATTTTACTTTATGCTGAGCTATAAGACTCACATCTGCCTAATTATGCTAAATTTAAACGTCCTTTTGATGCTCTCTGTCTAAATTATCATATATAACTATGTCAAGGAATTTTTTATAAAAATAATTGAAGACCAAGATTTAAGGCTTTTCTAACTTATCTTAAGTAAATATGCTAAAATAAATTACTTAATTCTTAAATATGGTCTAAAAGCTTTACTAATAGAGAAACCCTATATTTTTAGATTGTTTATAATATAGATCCATAACATCACTTTGCTATCATTTTAAGTTCTACAGTAGTCTCTAGAACAAAAGATATTGTTATAAAATTGGCATTATTAATAGATACACCAGCGGATTTTGCACAGGGTTTGACCCACTGAGCAATTGGCACCAACAATATGATGATCGTTGTATAAGAAACAACAGTATAAACTTTAAAATATGGATAACTTGCTCCTTCAACCTCTTTTATTAACTATGCCTAATAATGCGGATTCTTCTCTATTCCACTTTTTCTTAACTCACTCAACAACAACCCTCTTCTTAATCGCCCATCTTGCTTATATTACAGCGGCTTGGATGATACCACTCTCATAGCTTGGACTATTCAGTCCGCCAATTCTCCTCGTTTCAGCTGGTTATTCTCAAATTTGCTATCACCTTAATTGTAGTCAATTTAAATTGTAATTGTCAAATGTCAGCCTCACCTTATTTAGAGGTGAACCAACAATAAAATTGCTTTATCCAATAAAACCCATTAATCCCAATATTGACTTGTCTTGAGGCACTCAAATACTCATAACTGATAGCATTTTCAGCAGATTGTGCCCTAGCTGTCCCATGATTATCATCCAGGCATATTAGAATCGCAACATTACCCCCTCCTTAACTGGATAATAAGGCTCCTATTGATTGTATGGTTTGAGGAACTTTGCGCTTACTTGGTTAATGATCTGACCACTTGCAGGATCCTTGATGGTATAAGCATCAACCCCAGTTTTCTCTATAACTTTGAACAGACCAGTCCAAATAATGGCCAGCTTGTGTCTCCACCAGAATCCATGTTGGTCATGGAAGAGAACCATATCACTGTCCTTGAATGTTGCCAACCTGCTACAACATACCTGATCGGTGGCCTGATTCCTAATCTTCTTGGCTAAGCTGAAGGAATATGCTTCAGTTTGCAATCTTATCAGAATGTTCGTGAGGTTTGTCAAGTAGCGGTGGGGTTCCATTCCACCAGTGTCTTCTACACACAAATAAAGTAATGCCAGAAGGGCCAGGCATCAACCATATAGTAGTTGGAAGGGACTCTTCCCCATGGCGGAATGATAACTAATGTTATAGGCAAACATGGCAGTGGAAAGAAGAGAACTCCAATCAGAAGGGTGATCCATTATTAATTTTTGTAGTATGTTCACCAAAGTTCCATTCACCCATTTTGACCATTCAAATAGACTCAGGGTGGTATGGGGTCATCAGAACTCCATGGATACCCATAAGCTCATTCAGTTTGAAGAGGATGTGCGAAGTAAAGTTGGTTCCATTATCAGTGAGAATAAATTGAGGGCAGCCATGGCGCTAAATTATGCATTCCATTATGTTTTAGCCACTGTAACTTCTCCCAAATCCTGTATGGCCCTTTCCTTAACCCACCAGGTCAAGTGGTCAATAGCCACCAGAATGTACTTACACCGGTTAGCTCCTGTTGGCAAGGGACCAACAACATTAATAGAGACTGTATGACAAGAAAAGTGAGGTTTCACTAACTGGTATGAAGTCTTATGGTGGAATGGATTCTCCACTTGGCACTGATGGCAACAGGAAATGGTTTTGAGCACATCAAAATTCATACTTTCCCAATAGTACCAAGGGCGCATTAAATCCATTGTCTTTCGCATCCCACCATGTCCAACTGCCTTGTGGGCGCTCATAATAATTCCTGGCCATGCTGAGGGTTGCGGAAAATTCACTATAGAATTGCCAATCCAGTTATACAATTCTCCATTCCGTTGGAAGGTATTTGTTTGCATTTCATCCATCGTTTTAATCACTTAAGGCAGTTCATCGCCGTACTTTCCGCTGAGCATTTTGTCAAACATTATGTCACTTATATCTGCTGTAACAGCAATTGTTGGTAATCTTGATAAGAAATTGGCATTTTGGTGCTTTGCTACTGGGCAAAGAAGAGATCTGAAGCCATAAACTTGCAGCTTAAGAGCCCATTGAGCTAGCCGCCCCTCAGGCTCTTTCAAGTTTTGCAACCAGCGAAATGATGCATGATCCATGACAACCTTAAACTTTACTCCATGCAAGTAGAATCGGAGCTGCTTATACACATAAATCACTGCTAAGCACTCTTGCTTGGTCACAGTGTAGTTTCATTCATGGCAATTCAAGCTACAACTGCAGTATGCCATGGGGTGCTCCTCCCCCTCATCGTCCTTCTGCAACAGGACCGCCCCATCAGCGGAAAGTGATGCATCCATATGCATTATAAATTCCTTATAGAAATTAGGGTAGCATAACACGTGAACACTAATTAGCGCCATTCAAAGTGTATCAAAGGCACATTGGCGCCATTCCGTCCATTTGATCATGACATCCTTCTTTAGTAGCTCAAACAGTGGACCTCCAATGCAACTGAATTTGGGTATGATGCGTCAGTAATAACCCACCATCCTCAAAAACACCTGGATGTCCTGTTTACAAACTGGCTTAGTCATCTTCTGGATAGCATCCACCTTGGCGGGTTGAGTTCTCAGCCCAGTTGCATCCACCACAAAACTGAGGTACTCCAGCTGATCCTTGAAGAAATGGCATTTCCAGGGCTTGATCTTAATATTGGCCTCAGCCAGTCAGCGAAATACCTCTTCCAAATGGGTAAGGTGTTCAGTGAACATGCGAGAGAAGACATTAATAACATCAAGGTACACAAGCACACATGATAGCTTCAGATCACCTAGAATGGTGTCCATTGCTCATTGGAACATAGCTGGGGCATTACATAGCCCTTGCAGCATCCAAGTTGGCTTGAAAAGCCCTTTGGATGTGATTATGGCACATTTTTCTTGTTCTGCCGTTGGCAACTCAATTTGTCAATAACCAGATATCAAGTCCATTGCTGAGAAGTAGCGGGCTCCACCTATCCAATCCAGCGCATCATCAATCCGTGGCAGAGGATATGAGTCTTTTTTGGTGACACTATTGAGCTTCTAGTAGTCAATTATTATGCATTTAGTACTGTCCTTCTTTTTAACAATTAGACAGGCGAAGCCCACGAACTATTAGATGGTTTGAGCATTCCACGCTCTAGCAGCTTGTCAATCTCCTCAGTGACAACTTCTTCACCAGCCCTTGATTGGTGGATTGGCTGAGACCTGATGGGGGGATGATCCCCAGTGTCCAGTCTATGAACCACCCCCTAGAGCACCCCCAAATAATGATTGTCAGCCGCAAAACCTCTTTATATTTTTGAAATAAAGCTTCCACCCAATCCTTCTGATCTTTGGATAACCTAGATAATTTCTCCCGCGGTACAACTACCAATGCGCCATTATGCAGTTCGATGGGCAGACCAGTTCATCCAGAGAACTGAACTCATGAACCTGGTTGATCTCCTCAACTGGGACCAGATGTAAATATGCTATAATCTGATGCTGGCAGATTTAGATTGGTCTGTTATGAAGATTTGCTATCAATATCTTGATCTCCCCATGGCCCAGAAGTATTATGCCTGGAGCCACGTGGGGCTCAAGCTGCGATTGCTGATAAGGCCCAATGATCTCCCCGTAGAGCCCAGCTGGCACTTCCACCTCTAATTCAGTGTCTATTATTACTTGGTGTCCAGAGGGAATGAATATAGCTCCAGATGCCCTAAGCGGTAACCCCTAATATTCGTATAACTAATGGGGAAGGGCCCAAGTTTTCCCTTTTAATTGATGATAGCGTACTGGAATCACCCCATCACTGTAGGCAAGGTTGATTTGTCCCATATGCATTGAATCCTTTGGCACTCTGCTGGAGGTAAAATAACTTGGGATCCGCTGTCCCAAAATAGTGAGGGTCTCTTCCATCATGTCAACAACAGCCCCATAGTGTCAAATAAAAGCAGTCCTAATCAACAGATCATAGTTGCTATCTGGTAATACTACTGCTGGAGCCATCACAACAACGAATCTGAACTGCAAGGGAAGCGCGCTATATGCTCCTTCAGAGAGCGTGGTTTGTTGCCCCAGTAGTCCCATACACTATCCAGTGGTCTATGTCAGGTTTTAAAGATAACTTCGCCACTAACTTAGTGGAGACAATGTTAACAGGAGCGCCCATATCAATTATAGCTTGTATTTGGGTTTTGCTACCACAATGTCACAGTAGATGCACTCCAAGTAAGATGAATTCTGGCTATATACTACGTGTACATTCAGCTGTTCACGTTTTTCCAGGAAATATATAATACTTGCACCGACTGTAGGGTACTCTGTTTTAATAGCATCCACTGGAAGGGCGACCTCTACTCCTCTTAGAGACAATGCATCTGCAAATGGTTCTAGCTGGTCTGGCAGGCTTTGGTCAAGTATTTGACAAGCGTAAGGCTTTGGTTGCTCCAGAAACCTTGTGTCCGCCATTTCTTTGACTTGTATTTGAGACAGCACATTTACTCCCCCAACTGGCTGTTGGTAGAGGGAAGCATCGTCATACTGGGAGGCTTCTGCTGCACTTAATACAGTAGCTTCAGGTGGGACATATGAATTTGAGATAGCGGAAGTAGAGATTCCTGTCACTATTCCACTCTGACTTTTCCCTGATAACTTTGATCCTGTTGTATGTAAGGGATCCGTTGGTTAAAGCACCATCATCCCATATTCCCAGTGTGACCACAATTAAAACAACTTACTCCATAGGTCCTATGTGTGTGCTTAATATAGGTTGGCTCACTTGGAAGGGTATTCTGAAGATGATCGGCATGACCAGACCCACATTGGTATAACACCTGCTGTCAATCAGTGATTTAGGGCTAAAGCAGTAGTTGGTCAGTTGTCAATTGGCAGATATGGGATGGATGTTGGACTGCGGTGAGTATCTGGGCAAAATTTGCACCAACTGATTGATTCCCCCTCATAATTAGGGGTCAGCAACGGCGACAATGTGAATCTGTTCAATGTTGGGTGGTGGGAAAGTGACAGCTAAGCAACGTACAAACTGAACAAGTTTGAGAAGAGGTACATTGGGCTCCAACAATGGGGCCATGACGTTGTTAAGCTCAGGGTATGGCTTCACCGCAGAGGACATAGCAATGCACATATCAGCTTCAGATAAAATCCCTGCCTTGATCAACACATGGGCCTCCGCCATAAAAAGCTCAGCAAATGCAGTGAGGGTCTCATTTCGCTGAAACCCAATGGTCAAGAACTCAGCTTTCTGCTGCGACATCTTTGCAGTTCTGCCAAACAACCACAGCACTATCTTCTTAACTTCTTGGTATGTAACGGAACTATCTGGAAGATAACAAATGACTTGATCAACACTTCCGGCATCCAGGGTTGAGATTAACAGTTTCACCCTTTGCCAGTCCGAGGTTCCTTCAGATAGAACTCAAATTGTTGAAAGAACCCATGAATATCTTCCATCACAATCAAATGGTGGAAGATTTTCACTGCAAACTTTCTGGAGCAGCTCATCTTGTTTTTTGAGCACAGTGTCCAATGCAAGTTTCAATTTCTCATATGCAACGGCCTCAGCGTTTCATGCAGATTCCTTATCAAAGCAACCGGACTGCAACATAGCAGGCAACTGATATTTATTATCTTTATAACTTATTAATGGGCTTCCTGTAGTGAGCACCACTGTTATAAAATTGGCGGTATTAATAGATATGCCAGCGGATTTTGCACAGGGTTTGACCCACTGAGCAATTGGAACCAACGATATGATAATTGTTGTCTATGAAACAACAGTATAAACTTTAAAATAAATATGGAGCACTTGCTCCTATAACCTCTTTTATTAACTATACCTAATAACGAGGATTCTTCTCTAATCCACTATTTCTTAACTCACTCAACAACAACCCTACTCTTAATCGCCCATCTTGCTTATATTACAGAGGCTTGGATGATACCACTCTCATAGCTTGGACTATTCAGTCCACCGATTCTCCTCGTTTTGGGTAGTTATTCTCAAATTTGCTATAGCCTTAATTGTAGGCAATTTAAATTTTAATTGTCAAATGTCAGCATCACCTTATTTAGAGGCGACCCAATAATAAAATCGTTTTATCTAACAAAACCTGTTAATCCCAATATCGTCTCATCTTGAGGCACTCAAATACTCATATCTGATAGCATTTTTGGCGGATTGCGCCCTACATGTCCCATAAATATTGTCCAGTTATATTGGAATTGCAACAGATATTAATGATTAATTGCTGGATTATATAGTTTTGGTATATAAAGACAATAAACAATTACAACTAATCTTATAGTTAATACAAAGGCATCAGCTTGCAGTAGAAGCAGCTGCCACACCAGATTGCCGTCCACTCCACAAAGCTGCCGCCAAGTCTGTGGCTGCACTCACAGGAGGAATTTCACTTCCTGTTATCCCCCAAAATCTTACTGCACAAAGTAAGATTAACATGAAAACTACATAAAAATGTCGCTGAAGCCATCCAGAATGTGGCAACAGTAGCACAGAATCCAAAAGCAAAAATAACCTGAACCAACATTGCCACATTCATTAAATCCCCAGATGCCCGCCTTAAAACTGAAGATGCTTTGGGCAAATACATTATTAGAATTATGATGGCTGGCAACTATTCATAAGTTCCAGTCATCAAGGATATAGAACCCCATACCGCTGATACCCCCCACACCCTTACTATCTGCCTTAACACGCACCCTACTCTGGGATGAGATGGATGTGGCCAAAGATGAGCCCCCAATCCCCCTCCCCATCCACCATGGAGGGATAGCAGTATTCGCTACCCACCAGGTTTGTCAAGAGAGTGTCTGTAACTCTCTCATTCCCAGCAAGGTGATGTGGGATGCAAACTCACATTGCTAGGAAACTAGCTGTTAGGAGAATGGGAAATAAGGCACCTCAAATGGTGCCTTTGCAAAAGGTACCCCAGGCAAGGGTGTAGAGCGCAACATATAGTACCAGGTAAGTGAGAAACATCACAGCTTGAGTGGACCCCAGAGGGGATTCCATAATCAAGTGTAACTTGGCGCCAGTAGGTTTGAGTGCTTCAATCTGGAGAGGACCTGGGCGGCCCAAGGGAGCACCTGGGATTTTGGTAAATTGTGATAAAAGGTAGTAGCCCACATAGTTGGAGACCTCCCAGAAGAGGTCCACCACCAAGTTCGCCCAAGGAACCATTAGTCAAACGTAAAATAATGGGTAAATTTCTTTAAGAAAGTCAACCAATGAGGAATGTTGATCACAAAAAATGTATTTAAAGTGGATCAGGGAAATTAAGGTTCTGCGGAAGTGCGCCCAAGCCTTGATGCTCTAATAAACAGACGCTTCCATCCATTCTCATAAAATACACCAAAAGTGCCTTCACTTGAGTAATTGATTGAAGCTGTATTTTACCTGATCTTGAAATTTTATAACTTGAATGGGATTCAAACCCTTGCTCTCCAATTAACTGAATTGAACCATCTTCATTTGTAACGTAAATTGTTCATTTCAGTGCCTGGGCCAAGATATGAGGCTGGACGTTTTGCACCCCATTAGTGTCAACCTGGGCATGCTTTTCTTGCACCCAGCGTTGATCTAAGGTGTGTTTCAGGTCAGGAAGAGCCTGAAGTTTCACTTTCTGGGCCTCCTGTCACCCAGCCTTATCTTTAGCATCAGTTCCCACTATTAAGTCATCCAACCATGACAAGGTTGGATTTTTTTAGGTATGATTCAATTGATCCATCCATTTTGGGCCTTTTGTTTAAAACATAAATTTTTTTATTATGATTTTAGTTTTAGTTCAGTAATGTTCATCCCCTGGTCTGCTTACCTCAGTTAAATAAAATATAGTTAATACAAAGGCTTATTAAAGTTTAAATAGCTGATAGTAGCATGCTTTTTAGTTAAATTTTAGTTATACACTTATTGATTATAGAAACATATTCTATCAGGGAATGTCATAATTACACCTATGTATAATTTCAAATTAATAACAGACTTTTTCTCTCTCAATTTATCTATTTAAATTCTAGTTATTATCTAACTTGATATTATCTAAACTAATAATTAGTATCCAAGGGCATTATAAAGAGATTTGGGAGCTGTTGAACAAATGATGAATTGTATCTATCAAGTTTTTGGAAATTATGCTACTGTTTGACAATAACTAGTTTAAGATTTTGAGATCTCTTTATTTCTTTATTAAATAATAACACCTTAAAAACAGTAAATTCATGTTAAACATTAAGTTTCTATATACTCTTTTTTTAATACTAGATGGTCCCAACCCAAGGGGGATTCATCAATGTTTTATATATACTCTTTAATATCTTAAAAAGTGTAAATATGCTGGGAAAAAGTTGGATATTAGGTTTGCTCAACAATAATTGTAAAGGTTTAGCCAGATTGGAATTTGCTGCACTTAAGACCATCTAGTACTAAAAAAAAATTTGCTGCACTTAAAGTTAAATTTATAAAATGTGCCTATTAAAAGTAAACTCAATATTCTAAAATATCTCAAATAAACAATATTTTAAAATTATTGTAATAAAAGATGAAAAAATGCTTCAAAAAAGGCACTAAAAAGTATGAAATTATTGACAAAATGTGATTAACTAATAAAATCCTATTTTGAAGTCAGCGCCATATTTTAAACTGACTTATGATAGACGTTTATAAAATTATTTTCATAACTGTGTATTCTTAGTTGCTTATAGTTTATACTTGGACTCAATCCAATTTAAGCTCTAATGTGTATTTGTGAGCAAAATTCTTAGAGCAGTTTTAAATATGGCGCTAACTTCAAAAAGTTTTTTATCAATTATCTTTATTTTATCAAATTAATCTTATCTTTAGTGTCTTTTTTAAACGTGGTTCTTTTTTCAAAAAATAGAGCTTTTTTCAAAGTTTGGGGTTTCCCCATTTTAAAAATCACTATCTTTATATAAAGAAAAAAATATTTGTATAAAAAATATATATTATTTTATAAACAAATATACCAAAAATGGCCAAACTTGACACAAATATTTTTTGAACATTGGGAATCAACTTGGGCTGTTATTCATCTTCTTAATTTATAAGAAGATAAATAAAAGTCATATATAGTATGTATCAATGATATCTATTATAATAGCAATTTTATATCATTTTGTCTGAGTGATTTGCTTTTATTTGGTCAATTTGATAGGTGAATAATCTTGAGTAGGAAGATGGTAATATAATCAATTCAATAGGATTTTTGGTTCTAGTAAGCGGTTTGTGGTTTTTACTTAGTAATTCTATAGGCTCATTGATTTTCTGTAAACAGTTGGTGATTGGTTGGTGCAATGTATTAGAATTTGTTTTAATTGAGTGGTTGGAAGGTTTTATAGATGACTATCCAAATAACCCAGCTTTGTTTGGGTTTAACTTTATCAGATAATTCTAATCAATTGTGTTAGCTTTTATATTCATAGTTTTATTTAGTTTTTAGGTGAGCAATTTGTAAAATATTATATATATGTTTGACAGATCCCAACCAATTGGCCAGAAAACTTTTCTTTCCGCTTGACATCACTTTTGAGCGATTTTGATAAAAAAGTAACTATAAATTTTCCACCAACACCTATACCACATCATTTTTACATTTATATCCGCGGATCCACCACCTGATGACCCAGTGTGGGGCAGCAGTGCTCCACCTGCTAGCGTTTACCAACCAGCAGGAAAATATGTGCAGATGGGCTCATCTAGTCTGCCTAATACAACTGGCCGCTTTGTCCCTCCAAGGGACTTAGCACTGCACCTCACATGAGTCCACCCAACCTGCCCCCACCCCCAGCCCTACCTCAATTCAATGTCCGCTTTTGCCTCTGAATCAAATATGGACGTCTCTTCCATTATGCCAACAAAGCAGTCATTGAGCTGGCAACGGCCACCTTTGCTCCAGTGGTTTATATCATTTTCCACCCTTATAAGAGCTATTTTGATATTGGCTTCCCCATGGAAGAGGATGTGGCTGCTGCAGCGGCAAAGCCCTTAATTTACAAAAACACGCCCACTACCACCACCCAAACTCGTCACCCCAATGATACCACACTTGTGGTAACCTTTAAAAACCTTTCCTCCCACCTTCCCCCTCAAACTCTATATGAGGAGTTGATGTCAGGGCTGTCCACTTATGGCACAAACCTCATCCTCCAATTCCTTGCCCCAAGTGGTGCTGAGCGCCTATTGGCACTTTGGGCAATTGCCACTAACCCCACAAGCTAAACATGGCCCAGCACATCCCACCGCATGCCTATATCCCATCTGCACCTGACCATCTATTATGGGCTCACACTGATAACAGTCACACAGTTTTCCCCTATGCCATGAGTTGGACCTTATGAAGAAAATATGTTGTTAGAACTCAAACCATGAAAACACTGCCAACTCCGTCCATCTGGCCACACCAACAGTTTTTTAATGGGGATTTTGGCTTTCCCCACCCCCTTTGGCTGAGCGCTTGATAAATCAGCAAAATCTTGCAACCAAAAGGTTCAAGCCAGCCAATTTACTCACAATCCAACCAATCAGGTTCAAGTTTGGACCTTAATATAATCCAACCAATATTCCCCTTAAAAAAGTTACCCAAGCCAAGCCACATATACTGAATTAATTTCTACTCAAACAAAATCCCTGGAACTTATTATATGAAAAAATAAATCAGGTGAAATTGTCCCACCTCCAGACCAGCCAATTGATTAAGAACCATATCTTAATTCAGACCTTGATGCCCCATTCCTGCCCAAAAATTATATCCCTAAAACCCACCACTACCCCATTCATGAGTGACCATCAGCTAGCCAAGGCTGTGGTGGCTGAACCCAAAAGTCACCATCTCTGTGTAGCTGTGGCGGCCTCTGTCACTGAATTTAAAGAAGGGCTGCATGACACCATGTCCCCCCAATTTCCCTGTTGTTGCAAAAGAGGAAATAAAACGCCTAGCTGAAATTGCTAACACCACTGTCAAACATGTTGCTGACCTGGCAGAATTTCCCCATCCACATGCATCACAAGAGCCAACATTGCAAAATTTTCCCAGATTTCCAACGCCCACATCCAAGCCAAACATCATGTTGCTGTACTCATGGAGGCTATGCTTTAGGCTTAAAGTATCATTTGTAAGTCTCAATTATTATCCACTTCGCTTCAACCCTCATCCTGCAGATTCCCCAACCCCTTATTATCAGCATTGTCCGCCTCTTCCATGCTGAAGCAGTATGTTATAAAATTGGCGTTTTTGTTGAGATACACCATAATCAATATTACACAGGGTTTGACCCACTGAGCAATAGGACCAATGATATGAGGATTGTTGCCCTTGAAACAACAGAAATAAACTTTATTAATAATATGGAGCACTTGCCCCCACTATACTTCTTTATTTATAATACTAAACACACCTTCTCATCTCTGTTTCGCCTGTTTTAAACTATCAACAACCTAACCTCCTTGATCATCTCATCCCGCTTGTATGGTAGTTACTTAGGATGGTACTTCTTTCCTAGCTTAGAAATTTATTTCGCTGTATCTCATTAGTTCCGCCAATTCTTCATTTGTTAATTCATGATCACCCAATTTGGCCAATTTCCCAACAACTAGTATTGTCTCATTTGAGGTTCTCAAATTAATCATACTCATAAAAACTCAGAGGATTCCATCTGTTCTACCATATCAATTTAGGGCTTATCATCCAGTCATATTGGAATCACAACATTACCCCCTCCTTGACTGGACAATAAGGCTCCTATTGCTTATACGCCTGGAGAAACTTCGCATGCACTCAGTTGATGATTTAACTGCTATTGGGGTCCTTGATAGTATATACATCTATACCTGTCTTCTCAATGACTTCAAATGGTGCAATCCAGATACTGGCCAGCTTGTGTTTCTGGTCAAACCCATGTTGATTGTGGAATAGGACCATGTCTCCATCTTTGAACTGTGCGAGGCCACTTTGTCACATATGATTGGCAGCCTGGCTTTTGATTCTCTTGGCTAAGCTGAACGAGTATGCTTCAATTTGTAATTTAATCAGTGTATTCATTAGGACGGTCAAGTAGTGTTGCGGATTCATTACGCCAGTTTCCTCTACACAGTCATACAGAAGTGCGGGCATAGCGGGGTGCCATCCATAAAGCAATTGGAATGAGCTTTTCCTCATGGGAGAATTATAACTAATGTTGTAGGTGAACAATGCAGTAGAAAGGAGGGTACTCCAATTGGAGGGCCTATCAGTAACCAACATCTGGAGAATGTTTACCAGGGTCCCATTAAACCGTTCAACCATTCCGTTAGACTCAGGGTGCTATGGAGTTGTTAGAACCTCATAGATGGCCATCATTTCGTTAAGTTTGGGAATTATGTGAGAGGTAAAATTAGTGCCGTTGTCAGCAAGGAGAAACTGTGGGCAGCCATGATGCTAAATGATGCATTCCATTAAAAACTTAGTCACAGTAACCGCGCCCAGATCCTGAATGGCCCGTGCCTCAACCCACCTGGTCAAGTGGTCAATTGCCACCAGGATATACTTGGACTGGTTAGCTCCCATCAGCAGAGGGCCGACGACATCAAGGGAAACTGTATTCCAAGCAAAGTGCAGCTTTACTAACTGATATGAGGTCTTCCAGTGAACTAGCTTTTCACATGACACTTGTGACAGGAGGAGATAGTATCAAGCACATTGAAGTTCATTCTTTCCCAGTAATACTGAGGTCGCAATAATTCCAACGTCATATGCACACCACAATGCCCAACTGCCCTATGTGCACTCATGATAAGTGTTAGGCCACGTTGAGGGTCATGGAAAGCTCACCGTGGAAACACCAATCTGCTTGTACAACTCACCATTCCGCTGGAAAGTATTGGCTCACATTCCATCCAATGACTTGATGACTTGGGATGGCTCATCATCGTACTTCCCGCTGAGCATCTTGTCATACATTATATCACTCAGATCTGCCGTAACTGCAATAGTTGGTAGCCTTGACAAGCAAACATTATTCTGGTGTTTTGCTCCTGGTCAGTGAAGGATCTCAAAGTTGTAATCCTGTAGTTTAAGGGCCCATAGTGCTAGCTGGCCCTCAAGCTCCTTAAGGTTCTGCAGCCAGCTTAATGAGGCATGATCCATTACAACTTTAAATCTTACACCATGCAAATATACTCAGAATTGATTGTAAGCATAAATCACTGTTAAGCACTCACACTCGGTCATAGTATAATTTTGTTTATGGATATAGACTTCAACTGAAATACGCTACTGGGTTCTCCTCCCCTCCCTCATCTTTTTGAGACAGAACTGCCCCCATAGTGGAAAGAGATGCATCTGTCTGTACAATAGATTCCTTTTCGAAATTTGGGTAATGTAGCACTGGCACCTTGATCAATGCTGTTGAAAGAGTATCAAAATAGCGTTGATAGTATTCCGTCCATTCAAACGTAGCATCATTTTTTAGTAACTCAAACAGTGGACCTCCAATACAACTAAAGTTAGGTATGAGGCAGCGATAGTAGCTAACCATCCCTAAGAATACTTGAATATCTCATTTACTGCTTGGTGTAGTCATCTTCAGAATGGCCTCCATCTTAGCTGGTTAAAGCCTCATCCCTGTTGCATCAACTACAAACCTGAGGTACTCAAGCTGATCCTTAAAAAGTGTCATTTCTGGGGCTTGATTTTGATGTTGGCCTCAGCCAACCGGCAAAATACCTCTTCCAAATGGCCAAGGTGCTCAGAAAACGTGCGGGAGAAAACGTTAATGTCATCAAGGTATACAAGAATATATGCCAGCCTCAAGTTGCCAATGATAGTGTCAATTGCTCGTTGGAAAGTAACTGGGCATTACACAGCCCTTGGGCATATGTGTTGGTTGAAAAAACCCTTTTGACGTGATAATGACGAATTTTTATTGTTCCGCCGCAAATAACTCAATCTGCCAATAGCAGGATATTAAATCCATTGCAGAGAAGTAATGAGCTCCCCCAACTAGTCCAATATATCATCAATCCGTGGCAAATGGTATGAGTCTTTTTTTGTAATGCTGTTGAGCTTATGGTAGTATATTACTGCCTGGTTAGTACCATACTTCTTTTTGACAATTAGGACAGGGAAAGCTCATGGGCTCTTTGATGGTTCAAGCATTTCTTGCTCCAACAGTTTATCAATTTCTGCTGTGACAACTTCTTCCGCTGCTCTAGATCAGCGGATTGGCTGAGATCTGATGGGGGGATGATCCCCCGTGTCCGCTCAATGGATCACCCCTCAGACGCACCCCAAATCATGATCATTGACAGCAAGGATCTCTTTCTATTTTTGAAATAAGGCCTCCTCTCAATCCTTCTGATCTTCTTATAACCCTATTAAATTATCACGCGGTACAACTACCATTATGCCAGGTTGTGTTTCTATGGGCAAACCAAATTTATCCATTGAACTAAACTCATGAATCCTGAGGACCTCCTCAACTGGAATGAAATGGAGGAATGCAACTACTTAGTGTTGGCAGATTTGCATTAGGCTATCCTGAAGGTTCACTACCAAAACCTTGATCTCCTCATGCCTGGGAGTATAGCCAGGGGCCACGTGGGGCTTGAGTCGTGATTGTTGATAGGGCCCAATGACCTCCTCATATAACCCAGCAGGCACTTCCACCTCCAACTAAGTACTTATGATTGCTTGGTGTCCAGAGGGAATAGATATAGGGCCAGCTGCTCTAAGCGGTAGCCCTTGATATTCATAAATTTGGTGAGGAAGGGCCCAGGTTTTGCTTTTTAAATGGTGATAGTGAACTGATACCAATCCATCACCATATGCAAGATTAACATGACTCATGTGTACGGGATCCTTTGGCATTCCGCTGGAAGTGAAGTAGAATGGGACGTGCTGCCCCAGAATTTCAAATGTCTCTGCTGTCATATCAACAACAGCTCCAAAGTGATTCATAAAAGCAAACCGATTACAAGTCATAATTATTGTTTGGTAACACTATAGCTGGGGCTAAAATGACAATTGACCCAAACCGCAAAGGTAGCGCACTGTATGCTCCTTCAAAGGCTGTGCTTTCTGAGCCTGCGGTCCCATACACCATATGATGCTCTACATCAGGTTTTAATGCTAACTTTGACACCAACTTTGAGGACACTATGTTGATTGGGGCACCTGTATTGTTTATTATGCAAACTCAGGTTTTCGCTGCAACAGTTTAACAGTAATTACACTCAGAGTAAGATGCATCTAATTGTTTTAAAACATGGACATTTAACTGATCTCTTTTTCCAAGGAAGCTCATATTGCTCTTCATTACTTTAGGTATTCTTTAACAGTAGCGTCCTCAGGGAGGGCCGCGTTTACCCCTTTTAAAAGGAGCGCATCAGCTAATGGATCTGGTTCATTGGTGGGAAGGTATTCAAACAATTGGCATGCATATGGTTTTGGGTGCTCCTGGGAGCCTGCTTCTGCCATGTCCATAATTTGCATTTGTGTCAGCACATTTACCCCTCCAACCAGCTTCTGATATAGAAAAGCATCATCATACCAGGTAACATCCACTAGCTGTGCAGAAACAGGTTCAGCTGGGACATTTTGAGTCAGAATAGCAGAGGTAGAGAGTCCCATCTCTACTCCGTTCTGACTTTTCCCTGATTGTACTGCTCCCATGGTAGGTACTGAACCTGACGATTATGACAACTCCTAGTCAGGTGCCCAGGGCGACCGCATGAAAAGCAATTTACCCTATGAGACCTGCGTCCTCGAGTGTTGTAAATTGGGCCACCCAAAAAGGTGGACTGGTATTGAACAGTGTAACCAGGACCATCCCAGTAGGTGAACTGCTGTTGGCAACCTGATTGAAAACGAGGCATGTGACGATAATAAGGCCAGGGAATGCCAAATTGGGCGCTGAACAGGGAGGGATGATCCCTCCAAATAACCAAGGCTAACAGCGGAGGCAATAGGGCTCTGCTCTATACTGGGTGGAGGGAAGGTAGCAGATAACCGGTGTAGAATTTGAACAAGTTTAAGAAAGGGTACGTCAACCTCTAAATATGGAGCCAAAGCATTAAAAAGCTCTCAGTATGGTTTCACAGAAGAAGTCAACGTTATGCTTATGTCACATTTATTTAAAGCTCCTGCCCCAATTAACATATAGGATTCTTCTGAGAATCAATCAGCAAACGCAATGAGGGTCTCGTTATGTTGAAACCCAATGATAAAAAACTCAGCCTTCCGTTGTGCCATTCTTGAAGCTCCTCCAAACAACCACAGCACAGTATCCTTCACCTGTTGATAGGTAACGGAACTGTTGGGAAGATAGCAAGTAACTTGGTCGGCGCTTCCAACACCTAAAGTGGAGATTAGTAATTTGGCTTTACACTGATCTGAAGCTCCTTCTATTGCAAACTCAAATCATTTAAAAAATCCATGGATGTTTCCATTGCGATCAAATGGAGGCAGCTTATTAATACAACCTTCTTGTAAAAACTCCTTTTTCCATTTAAGCACAGCATCTAGGGAAATCTTGAGTTCTGCATATTCAACAGTTGCAGTGTGTTGAGATGAGTCCTTAGTAAAGAAAGCTGGATATGACATGACTAGCAACTGAGGAACGCTTATCAGTCTATGTGATTGGTCAATGGGCCCCCTGTAGTGAGCATCACTGTTATAAAATTGGCGTTTTTGTTGAGATACACCATAATCAATATTGCACAGGGTTTGACCCACTGAGCAATAGGACCAATGATATGAGGACTGTTGCCCTTGAAACGACATAAATAAACTTTATTAATAATATGGAGAACTTGCCCCCACTATACTTCTTTATTTTATTATACTAAAAACACCTGCTCGTCGCTGTTTCGCCTGTTCTAAACTATCAAGAACCTAACCTCTTTGATCATCTCATCCCGCTTGTATGGTAGTGACTTCAGATGGTACCACTTTCATGGCTTAGTAACTCACTTTGTCGTATCTCATTGGTTTTGACAATTCTTCATTCATTTATTCACAATCACCCAATTTGGCTGATTTCCTAACAACTCAATATATCTTATTTTGAGGCGCTCAAATTAAACATACTCATAACAACTCGGCGGATTCCATCCATTCCACCATATCAACTTAGGGCTTATTTTCCAGTCATATTAGAATTGTGACACAGTAATTGCAGCTGAATGCAATAATCCACCTGATCCCCCTCCATCATGATGGGATGAGCGGCTCACCGCTGTGCCGCCTGGTAGGTTAATTTTTCATTCATTTTGTGTGTCTTACTGCTTGTTTTAGGCGGTCTTTCATATTTTTGGTTTGTTTTGTTGGAGTTTCTGTATCAGTAATGTCCATACCATGGTCAGCATACCTCAAGTTAATTTTAAATCAACCCACTTGCCCAAATAGATGGAACTTATTAGACTTGATGATTTCAAATGTCAAACAGTCAATTTTAGTGGTTTATTAACTAACTTTGTAAAAGAAGAAGGATTTCAATTTGACCTTTATATTTTTTTTGTTTGTTCACGCATAACTCTATACTGCTGGACCAATTTGGATGATTTTTTATTTAACTGAGGCAAGCCGACCAGGGGATGGGCATTACCAAGTATGTAAAGAAAACAAAGATATATAAAATTGGGCACCCCAGGGTACTCAGGTTACTCCTGTTGCCAGCGGGACTGCCAGGTATGGGGGGTTGGTGCGCTACTCTGAGGGGGTTTCCCCCGCTATGGAGCAGGTGTGAAGGAAGGGGTCTGTGCATAGGAACCAAAGTGGGAACCACGATTCTATGAGCGCCTGTTGCCTTAGCCTCATATATCCATAGAGCCAGGCTTGGAAGTGCTCCAGTAAGTGGACGTGGAACCAGTTGATAACCCCATGGATGGTTGAGACTGTGCCCTTGAACGCATCTAAGGCAATGGTGTGGATTGTCCACATTGCAATGGGTATCATCAGGGAGCGGAGGGTAGATGGTATTGGTGACTCAATCTGGAGCGCGAGGAGGCTCTTTGATATAGAAAATTCCTGCTCGTTTTGGCGCTTAAGCAGGCGCGCGACTTCCTGCCATATGGCTTTGGTTGGGGGGCATGTTTCTAGGCGGTGATGTAAGGAGCCCCCCCTCCACATGCTATGCAGGTTGCGTGGAGGGAATTGGAGCGGTCTGCCGTCTTATAGGTCCTTCTCAAACAGCGCCAGGCGTTGGCTCTTACCCTCAGCTGTAGGAGTGGGTGGTGCATCATTATCCACACTGCCTTCTGTGTGGTTAAGTCGTAGGGGATGTCCAATGCATCTAGGTATTCGATTCTAGCAATGGTTGGGGTCATAGCAAGCATGTCTCTCTGGGGGTGGTTTTCTGGATTCCTTAATTTGAAGCGGGGGCTGGGTCGTCCCCTTCCCTGCACAGTGCCAGTGTTTTCTACGGTCCATCCCATGAAGCGGATGGTTTGGGGGATGCGTTTGAAGTGAGGGGGTTCCATGTGGGCCCATTGCGGTAGGGTGTTTAGCAAGGTATGATAGTAGTCTGGGTGGGCTATGTGGGTTGATCAATTTGAGCGCCTGTGCGAAGTTAGTCCTCGCTGCCCTGGACCAGTGTTGTTGTGTGAGGTCGGGGCAAGGACTTCTATATTCAGATACCCAGGATGCGGTTGGCATGACTCTCAAAATCTATTAGTCCCATGCCTCCGCTTGAGTGTGGGCTAAAGAGTGTTTCCATCCGTATGGGAGGATGGGATCTGGGCCACAGCCAGCCTGGATGATTGCGCAAATTGAAGTTATAAAGGTGGGTGAGAAGGCGATCGCGTGTGCAGGGTACCATAGTATTGGGAGGATGAGTGAGTTATCAACTTTTACTCGCCCCATTAGTCCTGGGGATCTTCCCTTGAGGGAGGCGACGCGGTTGGATACCCACTGTAGTAGGTTGCTTTCCATTGTCTCATTGGCATATCCCCCTGTTTCCAGCCATATCCCAAGGTGGCAGACAGGAGTGGTGGTGGGAGGTGATGCGAAGGGTAAGATGAGTGGGTTTTTCCTTTGTATGGGGGTGTGAGGTTCTGGTGTTGAAGCCCAGTTGTTAGTGTACTTGCCTAAGAGAATGATTTCTGTTTTCCTTTTGTTGAGCGATGCGTTGCTCACCATGGAGTATTCCTCTAGGGTGCGTTCCAGCTGTCGGGCATCATTGTTGTTAGCTATAACTGCCATGCAGTCATCCACGAAGTCCAGTATCTTGACTGTTGGCTGGCCTTGTGCAGTTATGCCCGTGAGGCATGAGTCAGTTATGCGGAGGAGTGGATTGAAGCTGAAATTATACAGCAGTGGGCTGAGAGGGTCCCCTTGTTTGAGCCCTCTGTGTGGTGTGATCTTTTTAGTTAGGAAGCCAGGGCCGCATACAGCCATGGTTGCAGATTCTGTAAGGAGCATCGCCCAGTTTATGAATCTTGGTGGGAGTTTGAAAGCGTGTAGGCATTCCTTTAGGTATGACCAGCTAACGCGGTCATATGCATTTTCCTGGTAAGAAGACCAGGGCTCCAGTTGCTTTGGACTGACATATGTTTGCAACAGGGTGTATGTTGTTCCAGATTGAGCACCCTGGTATAAACCCAGACTGGTTGGGTGACAGGACGTTAGAGACTATTGCACTTAATCTGGCTGCTAAAACTTTGTTAAAGTTTTTGTATCAGTATTAGAAAGTGTGATTGGACGCCAGTTGGCCAGGTCCAGTTTGTCACCCTTCTTATACAGGGTTACGACATATATTTCATGGCCACCAGGTAGGAGGCGTGTTTCCAGCAAGCACTGGTTCATAGACGCCAATAGGAGGGGGGCAATTTGGTGAAAATATTTTTTGTAAAATTCATAGGGTATCCTATCAGGCCCTGGGCATTTCCTACATGGTGCACCGCGGATTGTATCCCAAAGCTCCTCTCATGTTATTAGATTTAGTATATTGTAGTCCAGCAGTGTGCTTTGTATTCCAGCGGTATTTATAAATTCTTTGATTTTTTGAGGATCTGTCGGCATATTGTGGTATAATTTTGTGTAGTAATGGTGTACTTCCACCTTGACCTCCTCAGGGTCAGTTGCCGTGGTGCCACCAGTCTTGTGGACCTGTGTGCACATGGGCTGGTTGCCACAGGAGTGGAATTGGCAGAAGAAATATGTCAAACATGTTTCGCCTTCCTTTATAAACTTACCTTTGTTTGATACTTTAATTCTGTGTTGGTGCTCGAAGATGAGGGTGTTTAGGCGTGCGGATATTTCTGCCCATTTGCATCCCCAGTTGGGGCTATAACCAGATCTCGAAGTGTTTAGCTCAAGGTGGTCCAGTTCCACCAAGGTACGCCTGATTGTGGCTGTGTTGGCGGTGTACTTACATGATGCAAGATGTTGGGTTTTGTTGATTAGTTCCTTTTTCAAATTTGCCCAGGTTACAATGGGATCCAAAGTGAATGGGGCTGTGAATTCTGGTTTCGAGGCCTTGTGTTTGACCCAGTCAGATATTTTGGGTAATTTTATGCTTTCTGGGTGTAGCTTTCTCCAAGGCGACACCTGTACATGGGTCCAGGTTGGTGATAGCTGCACTGAAACAAGTTGGTGGTTGGAGAAATTGACTTTTTTGTTGTAAATTTGGATATTCTTGATTGTTGGGATTGCAGAACGAGGATGTGATTTATGTGGCTCATTGATATGAGCACTCCCTCATGTATGTTGGGCCGTGTCATGTGGGGAAGGAGTGGTGATCTGGGGGCATCCTGTAGGCCAAGAGATGCCTTCATTGTGCGGAATTTAATGTGCCCTGGTGGGTATCCCCTGGGGTTAGGCCATCAGTCCATGTCAGGGTTATCCCAGAAGTTAAAATCGCCCAACACGATGGTATCTAGTGGGAGGGTGAGTGTTGGAACAGTTTTGAAAAATTGTTTTCTTTCAGATGCGTTGCACGGTGCATAGATGCATGCTATTGAGATTGTTTCCTCTTGGCATGTGATCGTTGCTACCAGGATGCGGCCATGAAGGTATAATGAGGAGTTTTTAATTTTTAATTTTTTGTTATTTCAGATGATCACCCCACAGTAAGACGTCCATACTGATTGTGATGGTGAGACCCTGACTGACCAGGATTTCTTCCCCTTGTAGACAGTGGGTTTCTTGGATGGCCAAGATGTTTACAAGGGGTTTTCACAGGAAGTCCAGCTTTTTGGCTTGGGATGTTTGAGACCTGGCTCCCACGATGTTTAGCGTCCCTATTGACACTGAGGTGCCCGCGGCACCTCAGGAGCAGTTGGGAGGGCCCTCTCTGCCCTAAACCACCGCGGCTCATTTTGGCCATGCTCCACGTCTGTACTTCAACTCTTTCAGTGACAATGCAGTTCCCTTGATCTGATTCATTTTTCGCAGGAATTGCAGTTTTTGGAATTTGCATTATCTTTTTCTGCACGTGTCTCATGATGGTTCAATGCGGGGTTTTTATTGGACTCTGTAATTTTGGGGTTCAAATTTGGAGAATTGTGCACCGCATTTTCGCCCATATTGCAGCTGAATTGTTCCTCAAAGTGTGTATGATTGATGTTGCTTGGTGACTCAGTTTAGTTGCTGTGAAAATTTTCAACCTGGGAATATTGTTCTGATTGGTTGGCTTGGTGTATATCCAAAATGTCCTCTTGAATTTGTCCAGGGTCAATGGATGATTCCGCGTATGCTGCCACCTCAGCTGCTGCCCGCTTGTGGGCTTTTTGTGCCGCTTTGCATTGCTTATGTGTAACTGGGTCCATGATGGAGTAAAGTCCATCTTCACCCTAGTGGAATGGGTGGTGGCCGTTGGTCATTCTGGCGAAATTTTTGTTACTTTTGTCCATGACTTCCTCAAAGTAGTCTGCTTCCATTAAGCCCTCCTTCATGGGGCATGCGCATTCCTTGTGTCCCAATGAACTGCAGTGGTTGAAAATAGGCGGTGCACGTTCTGGTGTGATTTGGAATGCAGATGACTGTCCCCCATCCATGAAGTGAAACTCTGCTGTGCAGGGGATTCTTGATAAGTCATCTTCCACTTCAGGTAACAGGTTGATAATGGCAATAGCTTTGCCTGTGCACAGGGTTGGCATCAAGCAAAATCGTTGTAATTCAAGTTGCATAATTTCTCTGTAGGCTACAAGCCCTTTGCGGAGCTCCTCCTTGATTACCTTATGCGGAAGGTTGGTAGGGAGCGAGTCAAAGGAGATGAACAAAGTTTTCACTTTGTTTCATCTGGTGCATGCAGTGTGCACTATTCTTTTGCCCTCAGGAAGGGTAATTTTGACGCAGACTTTTTCTGCGGCATCTGATTCTTTGGCTGTTTCAAAACCAACATTGATCCAGCTGCAGCCCATGTTGTTGGTGGCGACATATGCCACGTGGGGGAAAAGGGAGGGCTGTGCCTCACATGTTTTCTCCCACAGGGTCTGGGACTCATCTCCAAGGAAGAGTTAAAGCCCGTGTTCCACCTTTGAAAGGGGTTGGTTACATTGGATGTACATGTATTGATCTTGTTTTATAGTAAATACCATAAACCCAGACAGTGTCTGAGTTTGTGGTTTCTTGGCGGCTTGGGTTTCTGGTCCCCCTTCAGGGCGTTTCTTGCCCTTGGGTGCACCATTTTGTGCACATCTTGATGTGATGCTCACCCAGGTTGTACGAGATTTATTAAATCGCCCATCTCTCCTGTGTTATTATCAAAAATTGCTGTTCAAATTGAATTGTAGTAACTAAAGTGATTGTTATGGGAAAGAAAAGCCAATTTGGATGATTTTTTTTTTCAAAAAGAGGATGATCCAAATTAAGACCTATCTTACTTATATACAAATTAGTCCTGATTTTATTATTTTTTTAACTTCAAACCTTTATTTAAGAAATTGAACAATGAAATAAGGGCAAGAGGATGGTGGAAATGGAAATTTTTGCTGGTGAGAAAAAACTGGGAATGGGTGCCACTTTTTTGGGTAGCATTGCTAACCATTTCTGGACAGCAATCAATATTACTAACAACGTTTTGAGTAATGTTGGGCTTACACATCATTTAATCTTTAGTCTGAATGTGGACTCACCACGCTTGACAAGCAATCTGGGTGCAAATTCCAATCATGAGGCTCAAAACTGTTTAGGTACTATGCACAATTTTTTAGACTTTCTTTTTAAGCTGTTTAATGAAAATCTAGTTTATTTTCCGCACCATACTCATGTAATGGGGGCTCTCAGTACTTAATTTTTTAGCCACAACTGCCAAGTGTATGACCCATTTAAAATAATGGTAGAGGAAGGCCTGAGCTGAATTACTGATTTTTAAGCACAATATTGAAAAAGAGGTCTTGAGAGGGGTGTATATCTGGATGCTGTTGCTTGCCAGAGAGCAGTATCCTCACAATTGATCAATACTTTCTAGACATACTGTATTTGAAATAATGGTGGGCAATATTCGCCTCAGATTCAGCGCATACTGGAAATTTCTTATAGGGGTACACTGGGCTGAAGTGTTTGCCTTTTTATTGTCAAGCGTAAAATCCTCCAGATGGCAGAGCGTTTGTTGGAATTTACTAGTTTGTTATTGAGGCCATAACCAGCTCCTTAAAATTATAGTTGGTGTCATGACCTTCCTCCGCGCATTAATTAAGTATTTATGACAAGAGGGTGGTTTTGGCGGTGCTTTCAGTGGTAGTTCCCCAATAATGATCAGCACATTTGTTATAAAGGATTTGAATTTCTTTGCCAGCGAATTTATTCCCAATCAAATTACATTCCTCCCACGTTGTAACCCCAGCCATTGCTGCCCTCATGGCTTCAAGGTCCCATCATATAGTATCCTCAGTTCGTGGCACATTTCTGAACAATTAACCGCCCAGCCTCCCCCTTGTTGCAGACTACATAAGCAGGTCAGTGGATTTACAAAAGGTAGTTGGGGTTATGTAACATCCACTCCCTAAAGTAACATGATGATATTCTTTCTGTGATCCCTTTGGATTTGGTCCCAGTTGGCACCCCACACTAGCGCTGAGAAGTATATATGTGTTTTCATTATCTGGAGAAAAGCTTTGGCCCAGATCTGGTGGGCGCGTTCCTCAAAATTTAGTAGCCTCATACCCTCTTTCACATTAGATCTTGAACAGGACGTCCAGTTTGACTGGCGCCGCGTAATCCTTAAACCACAGAAAGGGGTAGATGAGCGACTTAATTTTACCTTCCAAGTCTGGTTTCAGTGGTAGGATGTGGGCTACATACCAAAGTCTTGAGAGTATTAAGACATTTAGCAGCTGCGCCTTCCTTGAGGTTCAAGCGGGTGTGTTTCCAGTAGGCCATCCAAGATGACATACTGGAAAGCCCTGCTTGTTACATTGCCTCAACTGTAGGACCAGATTCCATGAAGAGGATACCCAAATATTTAAACTTTTATGTGGGTGCTATGGGATTTATGCCTGATGGTGAAGGGAATTGAGGTTGATCTATTTTAATGACTACCATCTTGTCAATATTAATTTTAGCATTTGACGCCTGTTGATAAAGGGAGAGGAGTTTAGCAACGCCTTGGAGGTCACTTTTTATGAACTGATCCCCTGCACCGTATCATCTGCAAAAGCCTGCATTCTGATAGGGTATTGGCTGGGGTGGCAGATGCCCCGCAGCTTTAATTTTGTTGCTACCAATAGGATGTTTTTGGCAAAGATAAATAATATTTGGGACATTGGATCGCCTTGGAAGTGGTACTGTCCAATTGGAATTAATTTTAGTACGCTAATGTCCAGGATGACACTTGTGATGAGGTCTGTTTATAGCATATTTATCCAGTCAATAAATGTGGCAGGATTCTGATGGCGTTCATTGTTGCCCTCAGGAATGGTCATGTTATTCTATTGTAGATCTTCACCATGTCTAAAACATGAGATAGTTTTTGTTGGTCCTGCGCACAACTTGTAGGGCATTTTGAACCAATTGGATACTTCACCAGATAATTAACCCCTTGATGAAACCATTTTGAGATGTGTGGATGATCTGCAAGGTAGTACGCATCAGTCAGTTCATGAGGATTTATGTGAGAATTTTAATCAACATTTGACAGTGCAATTGGGTGCCAGTTCTGAAGGTGACACTGAGAGCCTTTCTTTGATACTAGCATAAATTTGGGTTTCATGGACCCCTGGGATTTGACACTTGTGAGCCAGACAATGGTTAAAAAGTTAGGAAAGTTCCAGTGCCACACGCTCATGGATCACGTTCAATAATTCTACTCACATGTTGTTGATCCATGAATACTTATTTTTTGGCACGTCCATAAGTGCCTTTTTACCTCCTCCACTGTGGTCTCATAAATTAGTTAAGTTTTTCAGCAGGCGAGCATCCCTGGAGCGCCAGCTCAGTTGGGGCTAGTAGGGTTTCTGTTGTCATGCTATTTGTTTTCTAAGGTGTAAAAAGGTCACTATAAACCTGTTCAACTTCACATTTGATTACTCCTGGGTCATTTAAGATGACGCCTTTAGGGGTCTCTACTTAGCGGATTTTAGCTCAGGTCTGGATTACTTTTAGCTGGCCAGGTTCTCCCTAATTATTCTCTTCAGCATCATTTGGTGGAGGAAGTTTTATTCTGCCATCAATCATAATCCTGCTTCCATAGGAGCGCTTGATATTGTTTGTGTTTTTTCTGACCTTCCTGCCACCATACCTCACTGTCCTGCTGCTCTTGCTTAAGGGTAGCCAGGGCATCGTTTAGCTGTTTAGTGGCAGCATTAAGTTTGTAGGTTTTTGTCTTCTCATACTTGGCACTATTCCTCATAAGCTTCTCTTTAATTCTTTTCCAGCTTTTTTAAGGGAGCAATGTTTGCCTGGTGATCAGGATATATTACTGTTTAATTAAACCCTTTTTTGGAGATATGGCACCACTATGGGTCCCACAATGTGGAGGGGGATATTTGCCACCCCTGAGGTGGTTGGATGTAGCCCAGATCAATGGCTACCTGCACAAACATGTGGTCACTTTCTGCATTTATGAAGACTTCACTATTTAATGTAGCCTGTTTGAGGTCAAATCAGACTAGTACATAGTCCAGTATGGAGCCACTTACTGACTCATTAATAGAATTGTACTCCCACCATGTAAGGTTCGCAGGGTCATAATCCTCTTTTTCAATCATAAAACACATCACTGATGTCACAAGGTGCAACAACATATCATCTATCATACTAGGGATATAGCTGTGGATCAGGAACGTGTCCTTACTTGCATATGTCCATAAATTAAGGTTGCCAGTTATAATCGTTGCAGTGTTGGTTTGTACTTTTGGCAGGAATTGCCAGAACTGTTTTTCTTAGGTTTCAGGTGAAGCATGTACAGCAATCACTCAGAGAGTTTTATCAGTCCTCTTATCATGGGACATAGCCACCAGGATTCTTCTGACATGTGTCTCCTCCATAAATTTCAATTTGATGTTTTTGTTTAGCACAATGATCACCACATGGTATGACAAAAATGCCTGGAACTTAATTTGTTAAGACCACAATTGGTATTTGGGGTCTCTTCTTGAGTTTTGGTCCATTTCACGCTGAGTGTATATCAAAGTTTCAAGTATTAAATTTAGGTCAATATGATTATTGGTTTTAAAGTGGTTCATTTTCCTCGCCCATGTTTGTATGCTAGCCATTCACCTAGCAAACATGATTACAATGATTATTGATGGCTGCCCAATACACCGGTATGAGTATAATTGCATTATGCATTGAGTCTCAATAATAGGTAGTTTTTTGGTGTTGGGTGTCACCAGAAGGGATGACAGGTTGGAGTTTATGGTTGGCGCGGTTTGTAAAGAAAGGGATTTTGTTACCTGGCATAAGCACAATATGTATTCCATTTACATCCCAATCTCCTTGTCTAATGAGAGGGGAGACAGTTCCAGTACAAAACAGGTCTGATGCTTCAGAGAGGGAGGGCGAGTGGCAGAGTCAGATTTTATCCCCAACGAGCCACAGCAATCAGCTGTGGTTTCCAAATGCTCATGTGAGTTGGTCTTAGTGTGAGTACGTCAGGGGTTTTTGCTAATTTTTTGGCCACCTGGTTGGTTAGGCTTATCTGGAGCTAAGTTGTTCCATTGGGGGTCTAATCGTTATAGCCCTTTTCCTGGAAACATATTAAAGACCTTTTTTGCCTTACTTTCTTCTACCATATTTCCTCCTTCTCCGCCCATTTCCCCTGGGTGGGGTAACGTTCTGGGACGCTAATTGCGTTTCCTCATCCATCCTATATGACTCTGGGTTTAAATTCATGAATGTCTCATCATCAGCCTCAAAGTGCTTTGCCCTCTCACGTGCCCACGCTTCTTGGTGGCAGCATCCAACTCCTGCTGCTGACGCTGCACGTCCATGATCTCCAATAAGTTATGTGGGATCCATTCCTTGGCTTTAGTGTGAAGGAAGTCTTTAGAACCAACTTTGGTGATCCCGTTTATAGGGCCATACTCATAATCTCATGGAGAATTGCCTTTCTTATGGTGAAACTGCACAATTGTGTGTCTAATTTGGCAACAAAAATGACATACCTGCTTGGCATCCTCTTGTTCAACGTAGATCACCCTCTGGAGTCCTGGGATATGGATAAACTGGGGAAGAGCTATTTTTGTCTTCATCCAGGGTGCAGGTTCATACAGAGCTTCCATTGTTTGGGGATGAAGACACTTTGTGATGTAATTGCTGCTGGCTTACCAAAATTTTTGAGCCTCACCATAGTATTGTAATGAGCAGGTTTGCGCCAATATGCCACAAAGGAATTGGGAAGTAAGAGCCATGTTTTTCACCATACTAGGGACAGGCCTGCAGAAGCCCATCCCCAAACCCTCCCACCATGCCTCGTCATTGCCACGTATTCCTGCACCACTTTTCCCATGACGCTTCACATCAAAAGCAGAGTCTGGCTCCATGAGAGGGCTAGAACAACGCCAACGCCACGCTAAGCTCACTAGTTGAGCTCATCACTTTGATCCAATAATATTCTTTTATTCGAGGTAGGCTGACCTTGGGACAAATATACTGCACCAATAGAGAGGATATGGAGTAGGGAGCAACAATATAGGAGTGGAGGACAAAACCCAAGTACTGGAGGTAAAACCTTCCTGTGCGTGTTCTGATAGTCTGGGATTACATGAATCTAACTTCACTGATTTGCTTGGTCAGACTGAGGCATGGTGCGCGAATCCAAATGTTTTGATATCCTCTTGGCATAGAAATGCAATTAATGCAATTTCTGCCACGACAGATTTTGAACCCATGACATGAAGGGTGATAGTGGGACGCCCTCCTGACTATGCCACATCCCCTTTGATCCAATAATATAATTTAATAAAATATTATTTTATAATAGCAAGTGATTTTATTAAAGTTCTTGGTTTTTCTTAGAAGACGCAACTGGCCATTCAGGCACCAACCATCCCTTGATAAATAGCACTATTCTAGTATTGTAATAAGCTCCCTCCTACGCTAGGCTCTCTCAAACACCATCTAGAACATCTCTTGCAAAGACTATAAATCCCAGATTATCATCCACGCCATATGTAAGACCAACGTCATATTTTCTTGGATGCATTTTGTTTTCAGAACGTCAAATCTCACCAACTCTGACTTCCTCAAGTTTTAGGCCCTTCCTATTGAAGCACTATTTGGATCAATTGCCACCTGATATGAAGCAATGTGCGGATCAGATGCAGCCAGATCCGTTACATTACCCCCTGTGAGACCCAAAGCTCCTGGACCTTCCCCAGGCTTTGCGTGCAGTCTTCCTTCATCTGCCACATTGCCTCCTCCACTGGGTAACCTTTCCACTTTACCAGCAATTGCTGACAGCCCTTCAACCATCTCTCATCTAATATCCATTCCACCTTATATTCCAAAACATCCCCTTCCCTATGGTTTAATGGTCTTGGTCAATATGGACCAAATCCTCTAAATGCACATAACTGGAAGGCATGAATTACCAGATGGGACTTAGAACCTTCTGGCAATCTCAATTCAAAAGCAACACAATTAATGGCTTGAATAATCTGGTATGGGCCCAAAAACTTTGGTCCAAGCTTGTGACTCTTAACTTGAACAACATAGTTCTTAGATGCCACCAATACCCAGTCCCCAGGCTCAAACTCTGGATCTGGTGCTCTTTGTTGATCTGCCTGATGCTTCTGTCAAGCCACTGCTTGCTCCATATTTCCTTGTATCTTCTTCCTGATATCCACTATGTCATGCGCCATCTCATCTGCCCCCTGACAAACTCCTCCCACTGATCCCCCATTTGATCTTTTAATTATACCCATGATTTGCAAAAAACAGAGTCATTCCCGTTGACAATTGATAATGATTGTCATAAGCAAACTGGGCCATCCAAACCCACAGAGCCCAGTCATACTGCCAATTGGAGACGTAACTCTGGAGATACTGCTCAAGTATCTGATTCACCCTCTCCACCTGTCCATCAGATTGGGGATAGTATGCCAAGGACTGACCAGGCCTGTTTTCGAGTTCCCCAGCAAACTCAACCAGAATTTTGAGACAAATCGTGGACCATGGTCCAAAATGATTTCCTCAGGTAATCCATGCAGTAGAATACTTCATCATTTAAAATCCTTACTGCGTCATTTGCCAAAAACTCTCTTTACTAGAGAAAAACTCGGCGTATTTGGTCAGTCTATTCACAACCACCATAACCACATCCTTCCACTGCACTCTCAGAAGACACATAATAAATTCAATGCTAATTGAACTCCATGGCGCACGTGGTATCTGAAGTGGGTTTGAATTACCTGATGGAGGTTCTCTTGATGGTTTTAATTTTGCACATATCAAACACTCCCTCACATACTTCTTAACATCCCTCCAAGGCCCGTCCACAAATAGTCCCATTACACCAACTTCGCCATCTTTTACACTCCTGGATGACCTGCCAATGGATGATCATGAGAGACCCAAAATACCTCCCATTGTAACGATGGATTGGGCACCCACACGTAAGAATTGTGGTATATTACCCCACGACTCTTCATGTATGACTTATGGCACCCATGAGGCTGGCCTTCCCTCATCTCAGCCTTTGATTGGCGTCCAAATTTTGACCTTATTTGCTTCCAGCAGAATTCCTCCCCCAAATCACTCCACCTACCTGCAATCATCATGAATTGATCTGGTCAGAACATTGTGGCTGTATTAAATTCCTCCAATTCATCCTTCTTATATGCTAAGCCTTCATCTTGACTCAACCAGTCTGCAAGAATATTTGTTGAACCTGGCCTGTATTCTACCTAGAAGTGGTATTGAACTAGCTCTACATGCCATGCCATCTGGATTGCCGCTGGTTCATTTTTTTGGTTCACAATAATATCTAATGCTCTAGGGTTTGTTTGAACAACAAAGGGGTGTTAGGCATAGAGCAGGTGGTGCTGCCATTCCCGCAAGGCCACCATCACTGCCAGAAGTTACTTATCATATATTAGATAATTAGTTTTGGTGAGGATCATCTTGCGGCTAAAATAACACATGGAATGTTCAAGCCCATCTTCCCCCTCATGTAGTAACATCACACCTACCGCATAATTTGAAGCATCAATTTCTACCACAAATGGCTTCCCAGGATCTGGATGGGCCAAGACAGGCGCTTTAAGTAACTTATCCTTTAATAATTCAAATTCCCACTTGTTATAAAATTGGCAGTACTTAATAGATACACCAGCAGATTTTGCAAAGGGTTTGACCCACTGAGCAATCAGGACCAACAATATGATGATCGTTGTCTTCAAAACAACAGAATAATCTTTTAAAATAAATATGGAGCACTTGCTCCCACAACCTCTTTATATTTAATATACTTAATATCGCAGATTCTTCCTATTCCGCTTACTCTAAACTTACTTAACAATAACCTCCTGTAATCATCTCATCTCATCTAAATTGTAGTGACTTTAAATGCTACCGCTTCCATGGCTTAGTAATTAATTCGCCATATCTCATTGTTTCCATCAATTCTTCATCTGTTGATTTCATAATCGCCTAATTTGAGGTGATTTCTCAAAAACCCAGTATTGCTTTATTTTGAGGCGTTCAAGTTTCTATAACCCATATCAAACTTGGCAGATTTCATCCATTCTGTCATAATGACTTAGGCTTAGCGTCCAGTCATATTGGAATTGCAACATTGCCCCTCCTTGACTGGACAATAAGGCTCCTATTAATTATATGAATGAAGAAACTTTGCATGCACTTAATTAATGATTTGCCAATTTGTGGGGTCCTTGATAGTATATGTGTCCACCCTGGTCTTCTCAATAATTTCAAATGGCCCAATCCAGATACTGACCAACTTATGTTTCCACCCAAAACCGTGTTGATAATGAAATAGGACCATGTCCCCATCTTTGAACTAGGCTAACCCACTACGCCATGCCTGATCAGCAGCTTGAGTCTTGATCTTCTTGGCTTAATTAAATGAGTATGCTTTGGTTTACAATTTGATTAAGGTATTAGCTAAAGTCATAAAATAATGTTGGTACTCATTCCGCCAGTATCTTCTACACAGGAGTATAGCAGCGCTGGGAGGGCATGGTGTCAGCCATATAGTAATTGAAAGGGACTCTTCCCTGTGGCTAAATTATAACTAATATTATAAGAAAAGACAGAGGTGGACAAAAGGGAGCTCCAATCCGAGGGTCAATCCATTACTAATTTATGGAGTTTGTTCACTAAAGTCCCATTGACCCGCTCCACCATTCCATTAGATTCAGGGTGGTATGGGGTTGTCAAAACCCCTCGGATGGCCATTAGGTTGTTAAGCTTTGGAAGAATGTGGGAATTGAAGTTAGTTCCGTTATCAGTAAGGAGGAACTGAGGGCAGCTGTGCCGTTGAATAATGCACTCCATTATGAATTTGGCCACTATGACCGCCCCTAAGTCTTGTATTGCCCTAGCTTCAACACATCGGGTTAAGTGGTTAATTGCCACCAAAATGTACTTGGACCGATTAGCTCCCATAGGCAAGTGACCCATGACATCAATTGAAATGGTGTGCCAGGTGAAGTGCAGCTTCACTAACTGGTATGAAGTCTTCTGGCGGAATGGCTTTTCCACTTGGCACTGATGACAGAAGGAGATAGTATCAATTACATCAAAGTTCATGCTTTCCCAGTAATACTGAGGCCACAATAATTCCATGGTCTTATGTACTCCACCATGTCCAACTGCTCGGTGTGCGCTCATAATAATAGTTGGGCAGATGGAAGGTCTTGGGATATTCACAGTATTGTCCCCTATCCACATATAATTCCCCAATTTTCTGTAATTTATTGGCCCTTATTCCGTCCAATACCTTGATGACTGGGGGCGGTTCATCATTGTACTTACCACTAAGCATCTTATCAAACATAATATCACTCAGATCTGCCATAATTTCAATCATAGGTAATCTTGATAAACAATCGGCATTCTGGTGTTTTGCCCTGGGTCAATGAAGAATTTCAAAATTGTATTCCTGCAGTATAAGAGCCCATCAGGCTAAACGCCCTTACAGCTCTTTAAGATTCTGTAACCAGCGTAATGAGGCATGATCTGATACAACTTTAAATTTACCCCATGCAAATACACATGAAATTGTTTATAGGCATAGATCACCACCAAGCACTCCTGCTTGGTCATGGTATAATCGCGCTCATGGCTGTTCAAACTATGGCTGCATTATGCTATGGGGTGCTCTTCTCCTTTCTCATCTTCTTGGTATAGGACTGCCCCTACAGCGGAAAGGGATGCATCTGTCTGAACAATAAACTTTTTTCAAAATTGGGATAGTGCAACACCAGCACACTGGTTAATGCCATTTGAAGCATATCAAAAGCGCATTGCTGATGTTCCGCCCATTCAAACGTAGCGTCCTTTCTTAATAACTCACATAGTGGACCCCAATACAGCTGAAGTTAGGGATGAAGTTCCAGTAATATCTGACCATTTCCAAAAAGACCTGTAAATCCCGCATGCTATTGTGTGGAGTCATTTTACATATAGCTTCCACCTTGGCTGGTTGAGGTCTCAGCCCTGTGGCATCAACCACGAACACTAGATACTCCAGCTGGTCCTTAAAGAAGTGAAATTTCTGGGGTTTGATCTTGTTATTGGCCTCAGCAAGCTGGCGGAATACAGCTTCTAAATGGTCAAGGTGTTCAGAGAAGGTTTGGGAGAAAACATTAATGTTGTCAAGGTATACAAGGACACATGACAGTTTTAGGTCCCCAAGAATAGTATCCATCGCCTGTCAAAATGTAGCTGGAGCATTAAACAGCCCTTGTGGCATCCGGGTTGGTTGGAAAAGATCTTTGGATGTGATTACAGCGCACTTTTCCTGCTCCGCTGGTGGCAACTCGATTTTCCAGTAGCCTAAGATCAGGTCCATAGCTGAAAAGAACTGAGATCCCCCTAGTTGATCCAACGCGTTGTCAATCCGCGGTAAGGGATAGGAGTCCTTTTTGGTGATGCTGTTGAGCTTTTGGTAGTCTATTACTACAAAGTTGGTACCATCCTTCTTTTTTACAATCAGAATGGGTGAAGCCCACGGACTCTTGGAATGTTCAAGCATCCCTTGCGCTAATAGCTTGTCAATTTCCTCAGTTACTACATCTTCCACCAACCTTGATCAGTGTATCGGCCTTGACCTGATAAAAGGATGATCTCCAAAGTCCAGCCTATGAACCACCCCCAAGTGCATCCTAAATTGTGGTCATCGACAGTAAAAATCTCTTTAAATTTTTGAAATAAAGTGATTGCCCTAACCTTCTGTGGTTCCAACAGCCCCATTAATTTGTTGCACGATACAACTGCCATTAATTGAGCTGTGGTTTGAAAGGCAGACCAAATTCCTCCAGCGACCTAAATTCATGAACTGAAAGAACCTCCTTAATGGGGATTAAGTGTATTATGCCACTATTTGGTGGTGGCGGATTTGTAGTGGTACCATCTGTATATTTGCAAGTAAAACTTTGATCTCCCCTTGCCCTGGTAATATAATGCCTGGGGCCACATGGGGCTCATAACATGATTGCTGATATAACCCAATAACCTCCCCATAGATTCCATCTGGAATTTTAATCACCAAATCAATGTTCACTATAACTTGATGCCCAGATGGAATAGATATAGGTCCAGCCGCTCTGAGCGGTAGCCCTTAATATTCATAGATCTGTTGGGGAAGGGCCAGGCTTTGCCATTTAATTGATGGTAGTGCACAGGGATCACTCCATCACTATAAGCTAGATTGATATTCCCCATATGCACCAGATCATTTGGCACTCGGCTAGAGGTGAAGTGAATAGGGATTTGCTGACCCAATATTTCAAAAGTCTCATCCATCATGTCAATGACAGCCCCATAGTGTCTCAAGAAAGCAGTTCCGATTAGCAGATCATAATGGCTATTTGGTAACATTATAGCTGGGGCTACCATGATAATAGAACCAAACCTTAGCAGAAGCGCACTGTATGCTCCCACAGAGACCATATTTTTAGCTCTAGCAGTGCCGTATACCATCCAGTGTTCCACATCTGGTTTTAATGACAACCTGGCCACCAATTTGGTGGAGACTATATTGACGGGGGCACCAGTATCTATGATGGCATGGACTTGAGTCTTAGCTACAACCAGGTCGCAGTAAGTACATTTGGAGTAAGACGTGTCTTGACTGTTTATAACATGTACATTTAAGGAGTCCCTGTTTCCAAGGAAACATGCAATCCCCTTACAAATTCTGAAGTATTGTTTAATAATAGTTTTGACTTGAAGAGCGGCGCTTACTTATTGCAAAAAAGGTGCTTCTGAGGAGGGGTCAAACTTTTCAGGGGAAACTTGTTTGATCATTTAGCAAGCATACAGCTCAACCTGCATCTTTGACCCCTCTTCTGCCATAGCTGCAGACTGCACCCATGTCAAAACATTCACCCCCCAAGTGGCTGCTGATATAACACTGACTCATTGTGCAAGGGAACTTCTGCTGCACATTCTAATTTGGGCTCAGGTGGGACGTCTGGTTTAGCGGAGATAGAGATTCTCTTCTCTATTCCGCTCTGACTTTTCCCTGGTCATACTGTTCAGGCTTTACACAAGAGACCAGTTGATTAGGGAACCATTGTGCCAGATGTCCTTGTCAACTACGTTTGAAACAGCTGACCACATAGGGTCCACGTCCTTGAATAATATGAAACAAGCCATGGCAAAAGTTGGGCTGGAAGTGGTCGGCATAAACAGATTTAGAGTGATAGTTGGACCTCTGAGATTAACTTGGTGGAGTGTGAACAGAACTAGCAGTTTTCCCCAAATAAGATGCTTTGGTGGTTAAAGCAGAAGGATTCTGCTTGGTATTAGGTGGAGGGAAGTTGGCTGATATATGGTGTAAAAACTGTACAATTTTAAGCAAAGGTACATCTTCATCCAACAGTGGGGCCATAACATTATGTAACTCATGGTATGGCTTTACAGCAGAAGTCATTGCAATACACACGTTTGATTCAGATAAAATTCTGGCCCCAATTAGCATGTGAGTTTCCACTGTAAATTGCTCAGCAAATGCGGTGAGGGTCTCATTATGCTGAAACCTGATGGTCAAAAAGTCGGCCTTCCACTGTGACATCTTTGCAGTTCCACTGAACAACCACAGCACCATCTCTTTAACTTCTTGGTATGTAATGGAGCTGCTGGAAAAGTAACAGACGACTTGATCAGCACTTCCAACATCCAAGGAAGAAATCAACGGTTTTACTCTTTGTCAATCTGAAACTCCTTCAGTTGCAATTTTAAATCTCTTAAAGAACCCATGAATATTCCCTTCACAATCAAGTGGGGGCGGCTTATTGCAGCAAACCTCCTGGAGCAGCTCATCTTGTTTTTTAAGCACAGTGTCCAAAGCCAGTTTCAGCTCCACATAGGCAACTGAACCAGAGTGTTGGGTAGAGTTTTTATCAAAACAACATGAATGTGACATAGCAGACAACTGAGGTTTTATCATTTTTGTTTTAATTGATCAGTGAGCCCCCTGTAGTGAGCACCACTGTTATAAAATTAGTGGTATTTAATAGATACGCTAGCAGATTTTGCACAGAGCTTGACCCACTAAGCAATCAGGACCAAATAATATGATAATCGTTGTCTTCAAAACAACAGTAAAACTTTTAAAATAAATATGGATCACTTGTTCCCACAACCTCTTTTTTTAATATACTTAATATCACAGATTCTTCATATTCCGCTTACTCTAAAATTACTTTACAACAACCTCCTGAAATCATCCCATCTCATCTAAATTTTAGTAACTTTGGATGCTACCGCTTCCATGGCTTAGTAATTAATTTGCCATATCTCATTGTTTCCATCAATTCTTCATTTGTTAATTTCATTATCGCCTAATTTGAGGCGATTTCCCAAAAACCCAGTATTGCTTTATTTTAAGGCGTTCAAATTTCTATAACCCATATCAAACTTGGTGTATTTCATCTATTTCATCATAATGACTTAGGGCTTATTGTCCAGTCATATTGGAATATCAACACCGCTCCTCTTTTCTTCCCCATACAAACAGAACGTCCTGTGTTAGATGTGTGAGAGGTAAGGCCATATGGGATAGATTTATTCACAAAATGCTATAGGAAGTTCTATGTTCCCAAAAACTTTGCACCCCCATTTGATCAGTAGGGCCTTCCAAGCTTGTACTGTGCGCAGTTTATCTAGACATACTCCTAACCCATTATAGAAAACCACGTTGCCTAGAAAAATTACTGAGCTTCAATTGAATTCACACTTGGAAGGTTTCAATATAAGACTTATACAGCCAATTGCCCTAGAACTTCCTGGACATCTCAGACATGATCCTCTCAGGACTGTGAAAACACCAAGATATGATCCATATAGGTGACACAGCATCTACTGATCATCCCTCCAAGAACATGATTGATCATTCGCTGAAACAATGCTGGGGCATTTCTAAGACCAAACAGCATCACGTGATATTGATACACACCCAAGTGACACTTAAATACGGTGTATTTTAGTTGTTCCAGTCTCACTAGTACCTGATTGAATGCATCTGCGAGGTCTAGTTTGTAATAATGGTGCATCCAGTAATCATTAGGAGGTTATCCTTCAACAAAGGCATCAGATATGGATCAGGCTCAGTGAAAATGTTCAGACGTCAGAAATCCATGCATAAGCATAGTTCGCCACTTACTTTTGGCACCAATAGTACAGGAGACACAACTGACAACTTAGAAGACTCAATAAAACCTTTGTTTAACATTGATTTCACATGGCTATTCAATGCTCCTTTTGCTTGTTGGTTATCTGGGTATACCAGACATCCCCGGGGAAGCTCCAACCCTTCCTTAAATTGAAATGAAAATGCAAAAGAATCAGTAGGAAAAAAGGTGAGTTCCTGAAAGAACCAAATACACCCACAAAGTCACTAATTTCAGCTGGTAACTCTATCTCCTGCATTCCACCCATATTTCTGAGTCTACTCAGAACATCTCTCCAACCTCCCTTTTCCACCTCATCTGAGGCCCTGGTTGGAGGATTCAAAGTAATTGTAGTAAGCGGCAGATCAACCTGGGGCTGGAACTAATGCCATCACTGCATTCCCAATACTACAGGATGGGCCAGATTTCTAATTGAACAGAAGCCCTCTTTGAACCAAAATGGGCACTTCCAAACAACTACCCAAGGCACCAAATGCCATGAGGGAGCCCTTCTTGACACGTTGGAAAACACCACCTCAGGACCCTTCTGCATTTTCAACTTCAAACTTTATGCCAGGGTGAATTACACATTGTTTTCCTCAGCCCCTGTATCCACCAGGGCCAACATCCTCTCCATCTGACCTTACAAATATAACTCAACCAGAATAAATAACTGAGGATAAAGTGATTAGGTAGATTTTTGTTTAAAGCATTCTCAGATTGAAAATCTGAAGGTAAGGTAGGTTTGGGACCATTATTCTTCCCATGTCCCTGACCTCCTGTTCTCCCCAACTCCTCAACATTTCCTTGGCAAAACCCTCCATGAATATTTCCAAAACTTCTGGGTGATCCCTGCCAACCTTATTGACCTCTACGAGCCACTACAGGCAACTTGCCCCTTCCTGGGGACATAAAATATTCCCACCAGTTTCATGCCAAGGCCAATTGTTTCTCAACCTGTACCACCAACGCAAAGTCCTCAGCCAACGTACTCTGAACTTTGGCAGCCGCCATAGATGCCAACATATCCGCTTGCAGCCCCTATCAAAACATTTGCAATGATTGAAAATCTGATAATCATGCTGCTTTTGCTAAAGGTCAAAAAAATTTGGGCATATTCTTCAACCAATCCTTGCCCCTGGCTCACCGTCAGCAAAGATGACCATGCCTCGTCATGCACCTCATCTGGACAGGCAGCCCAGTCAATCCAATCAACACACTCATCCATGGAACCTGGAAGGCGACCTTGCTCCTCAATCAGTTCTTTCACCCACCCCACCAGGTCCAATGGTAACGCCTCCACAAATTGCGGAATCTGCAGTGAAAAAGGGGTCTTTTCTCCTGTCACTTGAGCCAACTGTGTCTGAAAATGAACTCATGACACCACCTGATGAATCTTATCTAAAGCTTTCATGGGCAATGCCGCCCATCATTTTGGAGATTTAGATACTCCATGGCTCTCCTCCACCTCCATAGGTCTTGCGCCAAATACCCAAACCACCTCTCTTATCACAAATGTTAATGAGAAACTCACCATCACCACTATCAAAAATGGCAATACCATTCCTCCCCTCCTGGGGTCACCACCTCTTCTCAGGGCCCCACAAAACCAACAAAAATGTATTTGAGTTGCATCTAATGTAATGGGTTGGTTCACGCCAATATGCCATGAAGGAGTTGGGAAGTAAGAGTCATGTTGCTGACCATACTAGGAACAGGCCCACAGAAGCCCATCCCCAAACCATCCCATCATGCTTCTTCATTGCCACGTATTTATGCACCACTGTTCCTATGACGCTGCACATCAACAGCAGGGTCTGGCTCCATGAGAGGGCTAGAACGATGCCAACGCCACACCAAACTCACTAGTTGAGCTCATCACTTTAATCTGATATTATAATTCAATAAATTAATATTTTATAATAGCAAGAGATTTTATTAAATTTCCTGTTTTTTCTTATAAGACGCAACTGGCCATTCAGGCCCCAACCATCTCCTAATAAATAGTACTCTGCTAGTATTGTAGTAAGCTCCCTCCTATGCTAGGCTCTCTTAAAACACTTTCCAGCACATTGCTCATGAAAATACCACATCCTACCAAATCATCATCCACGCTGTTCATAAGCCTGACATCATATTTTCTTGGATTCATCTTGATTTTGGAACGCAGAATCTCACCAACTCTAACTTCCTCAAGTTTGAGGCCCTTCCTATCAAAGCAATATTCGGATTGAGTGCCACCTGATCTGAAGCAATGTGCGGATCAGATGCATCCTGATCTATTACAAGTATAACAGACTGGTGTGAGTTTCCTTGTAGACCTATTTGTGGGGAATGGTCCATTGGTAAGCTGTGAAAAGTCACTCATTTTGCCATCAGATTTACATATTGGGTGGGTTTAATGAGCAGGAAGGTGTCCTTAGTTTTATTCCTACCTCTAAAAGACATTTCTAGTCAAGTTCATTGGAGAGCAAAATATTGATATAGCCATTCTCCAGTACTCAGTGGTAGTTGAAATTTCTGCCAGCCAGTATGCTGTTGAGCTAGTAGTATATTACAACTATCAGATATGACATTTCCTTTTCCTCAACCATCTGAAGATAGATGTGGATTGCATCTTTAAAGTAGGATTTGGGGCCTGTCAATCAGAGAACCTTCCGCTGATAAATGCTTAAATAAAGTCCACATGACTTCTGGCACCTTTCCAAGACTTCTTATGAGGGGCAGCTGCCGCGCTATATGATTTCTTATCTGCAAAAGTTGTTGTCCCTCCTCTGGGGTTTCCCTTGAAGATCCAGCTAATCATTTCATTTAAGTTGAATTCTTGGGTTAAGAGAGCTTGCACTTATTGGATATGGATACCCTGTTTACATATGGTGCTGTCCATAGCTGCATCATTTTAAGGGCCTGCCATCCCAAAGCTTCTGTTGGTGAGAAGAAAAGTGATACCAGGTAAGCAAGGCCTCAGAGCTGCACGACTCATGTAGATATTCAAGTGGCACTTCCAGCGTTATGACACTTCATTAGCACCAGTCTCAAACAGTGATGCTGTTTCATCCAGGGTTGGTAAACAGGCATGCTGTTTCTGATGAAACTTCCGCTTCACTCTACTGGAAGGCTTCTGCAGGGGTAAACCCCTCCACTACATAAGGGGCGGCAAGAGAGGACTCAGGTAATGACTATTTCTGGTTGCAGATCAATTTGACCCAAATTCCATCTTTAGCCAATTCTGTCTGAGTTCAGGAGTCATAACCCCTCGCATAGCTGCTGCTGCTTGGGGTGATATCTCATGTTCAATCCAGGTGTGGGTTGTGTTGGGGGTGAATCCCACCACATCCCATTCCGCTGCTGTGGTCAGAGGAGCATGGTCCTGCTATAGGCTCCATTATTTCAATGTGAATGAGCAGTCACACTTGATCTTGTGAAAATTATTTGTTACCCTCAATATGGCCCAATACCATACTTGTTTATTATAGTATTGTCATAAAGCTAATACTTCATCTTGGTTGGGGTAAAATCATTGGCACTCCAGTTAATAGCAATTTCTGGTGACCACTCCCAGAATGTCACCCATTCTATAGCTTTTTCTTCATCCAACCAGCTTGTAGCAGGTTAGATGCCATGGCAGGTGGGATCCACATGTATGACCAGTACAGGACTTTAGTGGCCTTAAACCCCACCGTAATCCACAGTAGCACATCATCAGGTAAAAGGTAGTATTGTACTATTTGAGGGCTGTTTTGGCAGAGAGTGTGTGACATGCCCAGTCAAGCGTTATTGTAGAATTATGGAACATTTTTATGTAGACATTTAATTCTGACAGCAAAAGCTTGAGTTCTTGACCAAAGCTGCCATTTTTGTGGGGATACCCGCCTTGTTAAGCTCCATGGAATTGTAGAGGTCAATGCCTGCATCTAGAAAATACCTTAGCATCCCTAGGCTTTAGGTTCTTATGGACTGCTGCCTCCATCGCTTGGTGGTCCACTTGCAGTTTCATCCACTTGAGGGCCTGCAACGTGCATATGCGTGACAATTTTCTTATTGCCAACTTGATCAGGATATGTGTATTAATCCACCATTATGCGGACCCAGCAGAAAATTTGTTTGCACGATAATGTTGCCACTGTAGCAGTGGATATGGCTTTTTAAAATCTATTAGGTTGCCATCATGTATGGGAACTGCAGATTTTCCCATTGAGTCACCTCACATGTGGAGATGCCTCTACAGGTCAGCATATCCTTCTGTACCAGAGTATATCTCGCCAATGTGTTACAGGGTATGCTGTTTGTTTCTTGCATTGATTCAGCGGATTTTGTGGTTTTTTGCTGTTACTTTTTTTGGTAATGGGTTTAGTTTGTCTGATGAGTCCGTTTTTGATCCTGAAATGACTGTAAACTCTTCTGGGTTCAGGCCCAATAAGAAGTTAGTCAAATGAGGGGACTAATTTTTACCTGGGCTATTTTCTGACAAATTTACTCAGCCTATAATATAAAAGGCACATAAAGAAATTGTTACCTCATCATGGTTTGGACCTGATAAAGGGTTATTCAAATGCGGGACTAACTTTTGTTGGGGGCTATTGCCATCAAATTTCTATTGTTTTATGGCTAATTGGGATTCCCAAAGTGACCATAAGCTCATTGAGTTTTGGATTCAATAAGGGGTTAGTTAAATGTGAGGATTTATTTTTTCAGGGAAGATTTTCAAAAAAATCTTTAGTAGCATTAATATTGGATCTCCTATAAATTTCATTGTTTAACTCAGGGCGATCATTTCCCTGCATAGGTAGCAAACTGTTGAGGATTGTCCCCCTAGTAGATAGGGATTCCACTATCCCTGAGGAGGTTGGGTGCTCATCAATGGGGGTAATGATCCAAGAAAGGACTTTAGGGGTGTGTTGCCCACTAGTACCTTTGCTTTGCCACAAGTTGCCACATTGGTGGGACTGCCAGACTCCGCCAAAGCAGTGGCTGTTGGTATCTCTTGAGGTAAAAATGCCTTTGGAGGGGTTTGTGTCCCCATTCTACTAGTTGTTTCTATTTTTGTCACATTGATTATAGCATTTATGACTAAGTTTCTTTGTTGTACTTAGGTTTTATCTTTTGACATTTTTATTTGTCAAGTTTGTTTGGTTTACTCAGGCCTCATTGCCAATACTTTTACTAGAACAAGTGGATGCACCCCATTGGATGAGTTTTTCATTTGGTGAGAGTTTTTGTTTTTATCTATAAAAAAGAAGTTACTGTGGGCTGTTGTAAATCTCTTACAGGAACCCCTTCATCTGAATTGGGACCAATTCCAGTTCCACTCAAAAAAGGATGGAAGCAAAACCTGTGCCTCTCACCACTCATGTCAATATGGTCAATGTGGTGGATGAGAGGTGGGTCACGGCGTACCCTCTGAGAGTTGCAGTTTACCTCTCAGCGTTTTCTTCCGCCAAGCTGGTGGGAAATATTTAAAGGGTTTTATATTGTAACATTTGGGAAACCCCAGTTTCTGATTGCCATCTTGTCTTCAGTTTGATGCCAATATTTGATGTTAAATAAATGGCCAACGCAAGGTTAGACTCTCAAGATAAGTGTTAGTGCCTCCTGCAAATAACCAATTAAACCTTGTATTTAGGAAAGCTCAAAGTGAAAAAAAAGAAAAAATGGTTTAAGTGAAGTAGCAAGCCCCAGAACTTATCCTTATTTGTTTATTGTTGAAAAACCCCAATTTAGATCAGAACTCAATAATTTAGGCACCATGAGCACACCAAGTAAAAGATAGGATAGTTGGTGGAGATTAAGCCTCAAAATCCCAAGTTTTTATTTATACAACAAAAACTTGATGCATTGTGGCCTTCCACAAGACAAGGTAAGGGTGGCCTTAGAGCAACAGGAGAAGCTCAGCTTAAGCAGAAACTACATATGAGAGAATTCCAAATGAGGTTTGGAATTGCGTGGACTCAACCTTTAAGCTCACACTTCCTGTGGAGCCTCTCCCACACCATTCTTTAAGCTCTTGAAAGCCTAAAGAATGGCATGAGTGAGGCAAAGCCCAGCACCTGAATCTGACCAACAAGCAAAAATCTTTCTAGATAATTTGGCTTGGAATTTGGAAAATCTAAAGCTGTGTCAAAATACACAAGAGGATTAATATCATTTGTTACAGCTGGGGGTGATGGAGTTGCAAAAAAAACCTCAAACCCACCAAGCTCCCGCCATTGTGTCCCAGCCAACCCATCCCCAACAGGTATGGGGGCGGTCAACCTCTTCCCCACCAACTGGGTCCAGCCATATGTGACTTGGCCCTAAGCGCAACCTGCCAGCTACCCAAAACGTTGCTGCTATAGAAAATGCATGCACACAATGGAGAATAAATTCAAGTAACAAGCCTAAAACAAATTCAGCTAATCAGTCAAGACCCAAGTCAGTTTCAAAATAGATCTTTTAGCCCAGTTTTTGGATTGTTGTAAGTTTATTTCTGATGGTAGTTGTGCAAGTGATGTAATTTCCTTCAGTGGGTTTATAAGCAGCAGTCCCTGACTGGTTCCACTTTCACTTCATTTTCTTGATTTTCTTTATCTCATATTTTAATAAAATTCTTCAAAAACAAAATAAACTCTGAATTTTGATCTTTAGAAATTATTTTTATCAAAAAGTGAGATGATCCTGCTTTTAAGCACCCCCTGGATGGTTTTCATGGCCAGCATGCTAGTTTTAACATGTCATTTTGAATGGCTGTGACTATGGCATTCTGGCTTAGGTTTTGGGTGCCAACTTACCCATAGGTTCAGGATGGTCTTCTTATTATTATCAGCACGCTTTATGACAGCTTTAGGCTCTATGAGCTATGCTCTGTTAGGCATGATTCCCTTTTGTAACTGTAGCTGTTGAAAGTCATATTTACCTCTAGCCAGTGCAGTAGGTGCAAGCTAAAAAAGGGGTTTTGCTAAACTATACCAGCTTTTTTTCTAAAAAGTGATACTAATGTGAAAAAGAAGTGTGATTGGTCTATGGATTAGTTCAATATCTGTAAGAATTAGTCCAGTATCTGATCAGTAGTTTAGTATGTATTCAAAATGGACTGGAAATGATGGATTTTAATTGTGGAACTATTACATAGACAGATAACTTAATTACAGAATTGGAAAAGCAATAGCTTTTAAATCAACTTTGACTTGGTATATGCCCAATGGCTGGAGGGTATATTCAAAATTCAGGCAAGTATGAGATCATAGTATGATAAGCTTAAATAATTATAGATACCTAACTTTTTTATATAAATTGACCAATAAAATCAACCAAATTTAATAAAATGAATTATTATAGATGGTGATCAGCAAATTAGTATAAATTGCCCAATAAAATTAACTAAATATAATAAAATAAATTATTAGTATATTTATTATGAGATACTATATATAATATATATGCAATGATTTTATTTTTATATAGAAATAATGGGGATCCAAAATTATATAGGGTAGTGATTCTTTTAAAATAAAATTGGGAAAAAAGAACTACTTTTAAAATGCACTAAAGTTTTTTTAGGAATAAAGAACTGGGTTTAAATTCTTTTTTGATAAAAAAAGAACTGCATTCAAAATTTTGCTTTTTAAGAATAAAAGACCCTCCTTCAAAATTTTTTTTGGGAAAAAAGAACCTCTTTAAAATTGATTTTGAGTTTTATCCTATGGTAAAAAGCTTAAGTGCATGATATATGCCTTATGACTAGAGGTTGTTAACTTTTCTAATTCCAATTTATTTATTATTTAATATTAAGATATGATACTATTATAGTGTTTTGTCATTAAGCTTTTAGAAAACTAACTGAGATAGCTAAATTACTTAATTAATGATTGGATTAACCTAAATGAAACTGTGTATGACAACAGGCAAATAACGGATAATAAATTTAAATTTATCTGATTTAGAATAAATCAGGTAGCTTTTAGTTGTGGTGATTTAAGAAATTACCTTGCAAATAAAATCATTATATATACAAGTATCTTTTTAACCTCACCTCCTAAACTACTTATTAATCTCAAATAAACTTGATAAAAATATTCTATAACCTATATACAATTGTTCAGTTGCTTTGATTGGTCCAATGTTTCAGGTATAAGGTTAGTAGTCTTTAATCTATTAGTAATTAATATTTAATTGAATTATTGGTCAATTATAGGGTAAAACTTACTGATACCTATCTATATTACCTCTTTTTATTTATCTGGTTGATTTTATTTGTCAATCTATGCTAAATTTACAGATTGCAAACTATAATGATTTATTTTAGATCTAGTTTATTTTATTGGTCAATCTATGATAAATTTACTGATTTGTACTACAATAATCATTTTATTAAATCTAGTTGATTTTATTGGTCGAAGCATACAAAATGATAGCAACTTCTAATGACTTAAGCTCATCACACTATGATCTTATACTTGCCTTGATTTTGAACATATCCCCAGCCATAGGACATGTATCATGTCAAAAAAGGCTCTAAAAGTATGAAATGATTGAGAAATTATAAATCTACTAAATAAAGCACATTCACTAACGTATTGACTGTCATACTATCTGACTGGCTGACATCTGAAACCTTCAAGTCTGATAGGTTCAATTTATTTGGGTGAGTGGATGAGAATTGGCATCTATTATCTCATAATTTACCAAAATGTTCACTCGAAACTAAACAAAAATCAGTATCAGAGTTTTAAGTAGATTAAGTAGTTAGTATAATCAGCTCACCAGCCGCGAGGGCAACAGCGGAGCTGGTAGTCCGAGTGGCTCAAGAGTAGCGCTGTCAGCCTATAGGCTTGTCAGTGTGAGCTTATAAATAAACCCGAGCAATGCCGAGTAACTCCGCTTGTACTCAATAAGCCCTTTTTGAAGCTGGTGCCTCTTTCAACCTGATTTATAGAATTTTGCTCATGAATACAAAATAAAGCTTATAATGGATTGGGTCCAAGTGTAAACTATAAGCAACTTAAATATACAGCGCTGAGTATATATTTTAAATGGCTGTTATAAGCCTGTTTGAAATATGGTGCCAACTTCAAAAAAGGTTTTATTGAGTATTTATAATTTCTCAGTTATTTTATACTTTTTAGAGCCTTTTTTAAAGGAGGTTCTTTTTTCCAAAAAAATCTTTTATTAAGTAAATTCGACATATTCAATTGTCATACTATGCAGTTCAGTGTTTACTTAGTTAAGTCGATAGGTTTAATTATTGTAAACCTATCAATGTTTATAAGCCAAAATTGAAGTCATATTTAAAAATTATTTAGGTAAGTCGATAGATTTATTACTATAAACCTATCGAATTATTTAATAAAAATGACGTCATTTTTTAAAAATGATATTAGAATTGAAAACCATCGAATCAATCGAGTACCCACTATCGCTCTGCTGAAAACATATACTAATTCATCATAATCATAAAATTTTTTCTTCTTACATATAAAACTTTTTCTTTTATTATACCAATCCTTACAAAATTGGAATGTGACCTAAGTGGGAGCATCCTCTTTCATTTAAATAAGTTCATCCAAATCAGTCCAGTAGTTTCAGAGTAATGCGCGTACAAACAGGAAAAAAAACTAAAAAAATCTATACAGGTCGAATTGAGAACCTCTCCTCCTTTTTCGAAGTCGGTTAAAAAGTGCCCTGGTACCTGTTTATGGTACCTAGAATTAAAAATGCCAGTCATATTTATTTTCTCTACACTTAAGCAATAAAATGATGCCCGTGTTTTCGCGCATGATAAGCCAAACACTTAACTCTAATGCTTCAAGCATCAAAGGAAGTTTAGGGGCCTTTAAATTTCTCAAATTATGGTATTTTACTTTCCCCTCAATAAAAATTTGATAAACACATCTTGGTTTGCAAGTTTTCATTATTCTTTTCTTTTTTATGTGCATTATATTCTTCACTTTTTCAACAGCCATGGAAAAATGTTAGTGTATTATTTTATCGAGATTCTTTTACTTTTCTAACTTACTATTAGTTCCGGAATTTTTAAGCCTGATTCTACAACCCCAGCCTATTTTTCTTTTCCAACTTTGCGCCAAACCAATGAGTAAGTTTTCTGCAATTTTAAAACGCTTTTTGTTTTTCTGCCTTTATAAGTATTTTCCTTAGTTTCTTTATCCATTTGCTTTGTGCTTTTTTAGATTTTTTTGTTGCTTCTTGGCTTTATTTTCTATTTCTAGTTTCAGCCTCCGGATTTTTCTGTTATTTGAATAATTGCTACTTTCTCCTTCTTATCTTTTTTAAATTGCTTTAGAATAACTTTTATTTTTGATTTATATGCTTTATCATTCGAATATGATTTATGCTGCGAGGAAAATAAAACTTTCTTTTATTCCTTAAAAATAGATTTATAATATCAAGTCTTGTCAACTGCTAGTAGCGAAGTTTTTCTGTTTTTGGCTTTACTATTGTATCTATATTTGCTTATAAAATTGATATAAATTTCATGTTTTCTATTCTCACGCTGTTATTAGGCCAACAGGGATTCTATTTCAACAAATCAGAACAAGAACATATGGAAACGAATATCAACCAAACAATTTACGAAGAAAAAGAAAACATGGCTACCTTAAGCGCATGAGTACCAGAAGTGGTAGGAAAATTCTTGCGCGTCGGATGGCTAAAGGAAGAAAGCGAATTTGTCACTAAATTTTAGTTATGGTGACATTTGTCAGCGTAAACCTGCATTTAAGGGTGTACAGAATTAAATCTACGCCGAATTAAGTAAATTAACTTTGTTGAACCTTTTACTCTAATCTGTATAATTCTTCTTATCTTTTGATAATTCTACAATGCTTACTTATAAAATTTATTTTAGTGGTTTAAAATTGCTGTAGTTCCAGAGAATTTTTAAATATCAAAAAATCAAATTTATAATACAATCAAGATTTCTGGCACTACCTTTTATAACCCAAAGGCAAACATGCTTAAAGTTGCATAAGCTTTTACGACTTAAATTTTCTAAAAAAGTTCAAAATGAGTTAGGCAAAATTTAGGCTATGATATCTTTTTATATATGGGTCTGTGTTTAGCTTTGGCTGATCTATCTTTATTTGCTAAATATAGCTGGTACTATGACTAATTTGTTTCATATAGGGTTAAAGTTTTACAGTTTTATAACTCAACTCCTAATATTTAGGTCTATATAAAATTTGAAAATGGTATGGGTACAAGTTTAATCTATATATTATGACCATCCCACTAACTAGCACCTATTCTTGATTTAGTTTGTGTTGGGAATTAAGATGGGTTGGATTCCTTTGACAATTTAAAAAGATATTGATCACAGAACAAATTACCTGAAAACTCATTCAAAGCTAAATAATTATAGAAACTTAATTTTTCTTATTTAAATGGAGATGAGATGTTACAAAATTACCATAGATTAGAAGCTTGTACTATTGTGAGCATCTTAAATTCTCATCAGAGTTTATGAACAATAAATTCCAGTACTGATAAAAAATTTTTGTTAGAAGCCATTGGAACATTTTCTTGTACACTAAACTTCTAATCATATATATACTAATTTTTTAGAAAGTAGTAAATGTATCTTAGTCAAGTTTAGTTATTTATTAAGTTTTCCCAGACTTGCAGCACAATTTTTAGTGAATTTATACTCATGCTTTAAAAGAAAATTTGATGCTTAGGACTTGTTCATTATATATACTATAATATAGAGCTTTATTATATTTTACCAAATGACCTAATTCTTTTGATTATGCAAGCCACTCAATAAAGTAGCTCTACAAACTATTATTATGTAAAGCTTATTCATTGCATGGCTCTTATATATGCAAAGCATCAAGCAGACAGTAAAATTAAGTTCTAGTTTTTAGATGAATTGCTGTGCTAAAAATTAGAAATACACTTTAACTCCTTTTATTATAAACTTTAGGTTAGTAATTATATGTAAACTTTCTTGGTAAGTTTACTGCACAGGTTCAGACTTTGCTGCAAGGATAAAGGATTTCTATTAATTTTTCTTTTGCTTTATCACTTTATTTGATCAAATCCAAATTTTAGAAAAGTTTTTACATTAACCCAATCTTAACTACTTCACTGCTTCAAGCCTATGTCAATAAAGTCAGCGCCTGCTGCCCCAACATGAGGCAGTGGTGTGCTGCCTCCTAGCATTTTTTTGCCACTGCCAAAATGTGCCCAGTATGGCTCAGCTAGCCCCCCTGTTAGGAGCGTGTCTGTAATGATCCATTTCCAGTAAAAGTGGTGGGTGAGGGCCCACCTCACTACTGAGGAACACTTTGCCAAGGAAAGGGTAAGCAAAGCACCACTAAGGACAGTGCACAGAGAACCCCACATAAGGAGGGCACACATTTGACTAATTTGGACCCAATAAAGGTCAGAAAACAAAGCCAAACAAGTGCACATAAATATATAAAATGAATGGGATTTTATCAAGCCATGAGACCAATGAGGAAAGTTGGTCTTTCAGAAACATAATTAACACTGTAAGGAGAGTTGTCAATTGGTGGAAGTGGTGCTAAGCCTAAGCAAACCAATAGGTGCATGCTACTAATAGCCAGGGTCTTGTAACTTGAGATTATCCAAACTCAAGTTATTGATTGTAAATTGACTCATCCTGACTTAGCAATATTGTCAGGATTTCTACCCAAATTGAAGATTTGGATGTGTTGGCTGAAGGGGATTGATCCTGATCTAACAAAATAGCCCAAACATTTATTGGGGATAATCCCCAACAAAAATCATAGCCTTCAAACATTGGGGATCAACTCTGACTTATGCAGTTGACTATTGCTCCCTAAAAGCTTCCAGATCTTGGAGTTTAAACTTGATCCATTTGGCAAGCAAATCCTATTTGACCAAAATGACCATCCTGCTACAGAATCTCAATTGGTAACAAATATATATCTTAGTTTGGACACTTGAAAATTTACTGAAAAAATATCCCTGAACTTCCATATAGTTTTGATTCTAAGCAAATAAAGATAACTCTTTTCTTTGCCATTTTAAGTCAAATTGGCCTACCTCTATTAACTTAGGGATAAACATATATTTAGGATCTACCACTCCAGGTATAGTATCCAGAGTGAAGATTTTTTAACAAAGAAAACTATAAGGTATAATCCAACACCCAGGAGCTTTGGGACCCTGGCCTCAAAAAATTAAGGGATATGTGGTATCAACCCCCATGGTCCTAACAAAACTGGTGCTCCCTGCCAGGTACACCCCAAGTTCATGGTGAAAATATAAATAAATATAAAATGGACAATAATGATTTGGCTTCAGAAAACACTGTGGATTGTGAAGCTACCAATCTTAGTGACTGGGCAATCAATATGCATGTAGGTGTAATGGATGGGTTTATCCTGTTTGTTACATTCCAACTCAGATTAGGATTTTCTGAATCCAAGTCAGATTGTTTAAAAGATTTTATGGTTTGGTTGCTTCAGGCGTTGGGTTGTGCCTCACCTGAGTTGTAGATTAGGCTTGTGCGAGCCTAATCAATAGCTTGGGTGAGGCCTCTGAAGTGCTGCCTTTATAAGGCGCACCTGCCCATTCCAAAGTTTACTTCAGAATTTTCACCCTAGCATGTCCCTTTCCTGGGGAGCATTGTCAGTTGCTCCCCAGATGAGTTCTGGTAGGCAGATCATTTTATCATTCAGAATAAGATAAAGGTTGTTTTGGGGTTCACATACCTCGCTTACCTGTTGGTCTTTTTTTCATCAAGGAGTCACTCGTGTAGGTTGGTTTTGGACCAATCCCCCCAGAGGATTTGGCATAACCAACCAATAGTAGGTGAATGTTTGGCTGCTTGTCGGTGCCCCAAATCTCTCCCTACTCAGTTAGACTGCTTTGGTTGACTGTCAGTGCACCAAAGTATTGTTCAATTATATGGCAGTCAGAACTGTGTTTTTTCTGTCCATTATAGTAGAAGATACAGCAGTGAACTGTAAATTTTATTTCCCCTGTTGTTGGAGGTGAATCTCTACGCTCCATCCACAAAGCAATATTTCTTACAATTATCAGACTTTGCTGAAGCCCTCCAACTCCTCTTATCTGTGGCTTTGTCCCTGGAGGCTAAGCTAATAGAAGATGGGCTATTGCAGTTCCATTCCATATGATGATATTGACTAAAAGTTCTTCATTCGATTTAGATCAGGTTGAAGCTGAAGATCAGAAAGCTATCTGCATCACTTTGAACATCCCACCTTGTGCCAACTACTCAAAGTAGCTGAATTCCATCATCAGGAATTGCTCTGCCATTTTCAGTTATCAGAGACAATACATTTACAGCTCCACCAATTCTACCAATCTGCCTACCAGTTCTTCAGTGAAAACTAAAACGCTATATTATAAAATTGGCAGCTCATTAATGAGATACAAGACGTGTTAATCCATCTGGATTAATAAATCATGAGTTTTTGTTCTAATAGAACTTATTAATTGTTTAATTCAACTAGAGTTTGTTATTCATATTCAGGTCATCAATCATACCCTTGAGTTACAAGCTAAAGTTGATAACTTTATCACCTCTGTGGACAAACTCCTCCAGTCATTAGAGGGAATGGTGTCAGGAGAGTGTCTAAACTCTATTGTTCCCAGAGAGGTAGTGCAGAATGCACACCCACAATGCCATGGAACTAGTCATTAGCAAGCTGATAAAAAGGGCACTGTGGATGATGTTGGATCAAAAGGGACCCTGGGCGAGGGTGGACAACATGGTATATAGTAATAGATAGCTAATAAATAACCAAACTTGGTTGGACCCTGTTACAAAATTGACCGTAGGCTCTGCTAGTGTGCCAGGCCAACCAGTATGAAGACTGGTTGACCCTTTGCCATTTTACTTTTATAGGTGTACCAAACCCATTAGAGTCTGCATCCAACCCACCAACACAGCAGACCAATGAATTTACCTTAGCCTCAGGGCCTGTGGTGTGCCCCAGTGAGTCCTGCCCCCATTCTGGGCGGCCAAGGCACTCCTGCGCTGCCCCACCATCCTGACCCTTTGCCAACCCATCTGGGCATGCCCCAGTGAGTCCTTCCCCTTCCTGGGTGGCCAAGGCACTCTCATGCTGCATCCTGCAGGGTTGACAGCCAGCAGTGCTATCAATGGTGGTCAGTTGGCCAGGTTCCTGGATGTTCCTCCTAGGGGTGGTATTGGAGCTGGCAGCATCAACCACTTTAGGCGCATCACCTTGCGCCAACGTCAGGGATATTCAGTCCCACTCCTATCCACTCTAGTGGCTCTTGCTACTTCAAATAAATAGGAAAGTGGTCAAAAGTGATGTTTATTTTGAAGTGAATGAACAACTATTTATACCCTAGTCTATTGCACCTCTGAAACCCCCCAGCTATCCAAGCCAGCACTTTCTGATAAATCTCAGTCATTCCTAGTAACGATTCTCTCCCAATTCACTCATTTGTTCATTGAATTCTAGATTAGTTCAATCCATCCTTGGCATGAGTCACCGGTCAATCATATACAATTTATTAAATATGTATAAAACATCAGGCATACTTGACATGAGTCACTGGTGCTCCAAATTAGTTGGCGGAACCATTTTCAGATGATTCTTAGTGAATTCATCAGCTTTCTTCTGGAAACTCCCATGACAATCCCTGAATTGATAATTCAGTGGCAAATGCAGATTCCGCCAAACCTAAATTGATTAATAATTAAATAACATTAAATAGTATCAAACTAGGCGATTAGCTGGCATTTACACCTGACTAACTGTAACCCCTAATCCTGATACTATTGGGAGAATCCATCTGGTTGATTTCTTAACAGACCACAAAGGGGAGTCCATATCCAAGTGAAGATCTGTGCAGTAGTGCTTTAATGCTTTGATCTAGAGGGGACCAGGGCGGCCCAGTGGTGCACAAACTATGGGTGTTATTTTAGTTAAAATAAACTGACCAATGCTGTTAGAGATCTCCTCAAAGAGGTCTGATCACAGGTTTGCTCAAGGAACTATATTAAAAAACGTAAAGATAATAGGGGAAGTTTTATTAGGAAGTTACCAACAAGGAAAGTTGGTCTCATAGAACCATACTTAAACAATAAGGGGGGGGCAAATCATTGATTGGTGGAAATGGTGCTAAGCCTAAGTGACCCAATAGGCGCACCCTAAATTGGACAGGGTACTGTATCCTAAAATTATCCAAACTTAAGTTATTGATTGCGGGTAAAGCTGACTCAATTTAGCTATATTAAAGATTTGAAAAGGTTTTAAAACCCCGTTCACCAAGCAACCAAAATGAACTGTTGTTATTAGTGATACAGCTGGTGAGTTTAACGCTCTTGCTAAAATGCAGGGTCAAGCATTACACACATCCTCAGGACCAACCTGGGCATATCCCGCCTGAACCCATCGTTGGTCCTGGGTATATTTGAGGTCAGGAAAGTTTGCTACCTTACCCTTTTTGGCCTCCTGACGACCAGCTTTATCTTTACAGTTAATTCCCTCAATCATGTCATTAAACCATAACCTTAACCTCTTGCTCTTTTTGGGCTCCACCCCCTACAGGGGCTTTTACCAGGGAAAAGTTCTTGTGGGCTGGGACTAACTTCATATTGTCAATGGTTTGCTTAGACTGAGGTCCAGCAGCCTGCGAGAAACGATCATGGAAAACTTAAATCAGGTCCTGGGCATGGGTGCAGTTGCACGCTGAAATCCAACTGTTCTCTGCTGCATCAAATCTCTTCCTGGATACAAGGTACTCAATCCTTCTTCTTACTTAGCGTAAGGCTACAATCTCCTTCACCTCCCAATATGGCGCCCCATCCACAAGACAAGCCTTTAGAATCTCTGGTAGGGCCCCAAAGAAAATAATCTTTTATTTTATTTAACTGAGGCAAGCTGAACAGGAAACAGATAGTACCAATGTGTATGTAAAAAGGGAAGAGTGAAGAATAGTAAGGATTAGAAAGGATTGGGCACCCCAGGGTATAAGGGTTACCCCTGTTGCCAGCTGGTACCGCCAGGTATGGGGGGGTTGGTGCGCTACTCTGAGGGGGGTTTCCCCTGTTATGGAGCAGGTGTGGATGAAGGGGTCCATTTAAAGGAACCAAATTGGGAACCATGACTCTACGAGCCTTTGTTGCCTTGGCTTCATATACCCATAAAGCCAGGCTTGGAAGTGTTCCAGTAAGTGAACGTGGAACCTACTGATTGCCCCACGGATGGTTGAACAATACCCTTGGACACATCCAACGCAGTGGTGTGGATTGTCCACATTGTGATTGTTATTATTAGAGGGTGAAGGGTAGATGGAACTGGGGAATCAAGCTGGAGCGCGATGAGGCTCCTTGAGATAGAGAGTTCCTGGTCGTCTTGGATCCTTAGCAGGCGCGCAACTTTCTGCCATATGGTTTTGGATGGGATGCAAGTTTCTAGGCGGTGGTGTAGGGAGCCATCCTCTCCACATACTGCGCAGGTTGCATGGAGGGAATGGGTGCAGTCCACCGTTCTATAGGTCCTTCTCAGGCAGCGCCAGGTGTTGTATTTTACCCTTGGCTGTAGGAGTGGATGGTGCATCAGCCTCCATATTGCCTTATGTGTAGCTAGGTCATAGGGGATGTCTAAAGCATCTAGGTAGTCAATTCTAGCGATAGTTGGGGTCATAGTGAGTATGTCTTTCTGGGGTGGTCTTCTGGTTTTATTGTCATGAAGTGGGCTCTGGGTCGTCCCCTTCCCTGCACAGCGCCAGTGTTAGTGATGGTCCATCCCATGTCACAGATGGTGCAGAGGAGGCGTTTAAAGTGAGGGGGATTCCATGTGGGCCCACTGTATTGGGGCAGTTAGCAAGGTATGTTAGTAGGCTGGATGGGTTGTGTGGGTTAGGTATTTTGAGCGCCTGCACAAAGTTGGTCCTCGCTGCTCTGGACCAGTGCTGTTGTGGGAGGTCTGGGGTTAGCACTTCCTCTATCCAAGTGCCCAGAATGCGGTTGCATGACCCTTATGGTCTATTAAGCCCATGCCTCCACTGGAGCGTGGTCCAAATAGCATTTCCACCCATACGGTGGTCAGGGTCTAGGCCATAGCCAACCCTGGATAAGCGCACGGTTGAGGCTATGAAGGTGGGTGAAAAGGGGATTGCATGTGTGGGGAACCACAGCATCGGGAGGATGAGTGAGTTGGCAACTGCCATTCACCCCATTAGTCCTGGGGATCTTCCCTTAAGTGAGGTGATGCAGTTGGATACCTGCTGTAGTAAATTGTTTTCAATTGTTTCATTTGCATACCCCCTATTTCCAGCCATATCCCAAGGTGGCGGACAGGGTTGATTGTGGAAGGTGAAGCAAAGGGTAAGATGAGTGGGTTTTTCCATCGTGGGGAGCTGTGGGACTTGGATGTTGTGGCCCAGTTATTGATGTATTTGCCTAGGAGGATTATTTCTGCTTTCCATTTATTGAGTGATGCGTTACTCACAATGGAGTATTCCTCTAAGGTGCTTTCCAACTGTCAGGCGTCATTATTGTTAACTATACCTGTCACGCAGTCATCCGCAAAGGCTAGTATCTTGCCTAGGGGCTGGCCTTGTGCAGTTATTCCCATGAGGCGTGAGTTGGCAACGCGGAGGAGTGGATCAAAGCTGAAGTTGTAAAGTAGTGGGCTGAGGGGGTCCCCTTGTTTGAGCCCTCTGTTTGGTGTGATCCTGTCAGTTAGAAATCCAGGGCCACACACAGCCATAGACGCGGATTCTGTGAGGAGCATCGCCCAGTCAGTGAGCCTGGGTGGGAGATTGAAGGTGCTTAGGCATTCCTTCAAATATGGCCAGCTAACGCGGTCATATGCCTTCTCCTGGTCCAGGATACCAGGGCTCCAGTTGCTTTAGACTGCATATATTGGCGATGGAGTGTATATATTGGACCAGATGGAGCGCCCTGGTGTGAAACCAAACTGATTGGGTGACAGGGCTTTAGAGGCTAATGTGCCTAATCTGGTTGCTAGGATTTTTGTAAGTAGTTTTGTGTCAGTGTTTGAGAGTGCAATTGGGCGCCAGTTGTCCAGGTCCAGTCTGTCGCCCCTTTTAAACAGGGTTATGACATAGAGTCCTGGTTACCAGGCAGAAGGCGTGTTTCCAGTAGGCACTGATCATTGATGCTAGGAGGAGGGTGGCAATTTGTCTAAAATATTTTTTATAAAATTTGTAGGGCATCCCATCAGGGCCTGGGAATTTCCTACGTGGTGCACCGTGGACTGTGCTCCAGAGCTCCTCCTGCGTTAACAGTTTTTGGAGACTATGGTCTGGTGGTGCACTCTGTATTCCAGCGGTGTGGATAATTTTGTTTTATTTTTTGGTAGTCAGATGGGGCGTCACAATAAAGTTCAGTGTAGTAGCGGTGTATCTCCATCTTGACCTTTGATGGGTCAGTTGCCACAGTGCCATAAGCTTTGCAGACCTGTGCTCACGAGGGCAGGTTGCCTCTGGAGTGGTATTGGCAGAAGAAATATGTCTAACAGGTTTTACCTTCTTTTATGTACTTAATTATCCTAGATACTTTGATTCTGTGTTGGTGTTCATAGATGAAGGCGTTTAGTTTGGCGGAGATTTCCGCCCATTTGCACCCCCAGTTGGGGCTGTAGCCTGATTTTGGGGTGTTGAGCTCAAGGTGATCTAGTTCCGCCAGGGTGCACCTGATTATGGCTGTGTACGCGGTGTACTTGAGTGAGGCAATATGCAAGTTTTATTTATTATTTCAGATTTGAATTTTTTCCAAGTTTCAATGGGATCTGATATGAACAGGTTTGCAAATTCTGGGTTTGAGGCTTCAAGCTTGACTCAATTAGAAATTTTGGGTAATTTTATGTTCTCTGGGTATAGCTTCTTCCAGGGTGACATCTGCGTGTGAGTTCAGGTTGGCCTGAGATGAACTGAAAATAGTCAGTGGTCAAAGAAATTGATCTTCTTTTGTAGCAAAGTTAGAAATAGATGAGTGGCAGGATTTTGGTGCAAGGATGTGATTGATGCAGCTCATTGAGATGAGTGTTCCCTCGAATATGCTGGGGCAGGTCATGTGGGGGAGGAGTGGAGACCCATGGGGGGAGGATGTCATACAGGCCAAGGGATGCCTTCATTGCACGGAACTCGATGTGTCCCAGTGGGTATCCCCTGGGGTTGGGCCATTGGTCTGTGGTGGGGTTGTCCCAGCAGTTAAAATCGCCCAACAGGATGGTTTCTGGTGGGAGGTTGAGCATTAGGATGGCTTCAGGTTATCGTTTACTTTCAGTTGTGGTGCATGGTGCAGAGATACAAGCTATTGAGGTTGTGGACTCTTGGTTTACAATCATTGCAGCCAGGACACGGCCATGCAGATACAAGGAGGAGTCAGCAATTTTTAACTTTTTGTTATTTTGGACGACCACCCTACAGTGGGACGTCCATACCAACTGGGATGGTGAGACCCTGGCCAACCAGTATCCCTCTTCCCCTTGTAGACAGTGGGTTTCTTGTATGGCAAAGATGTCTATAGGGGGTCTATGCAGGAAGTCCAGCTTTTTGGCTTGGGATGCTTGAGACCTGGCTCCTGTGATGTTTACCATCTCTATTAACACTGAGGTGCTGTAAAAATTTTACTAAGTTGGGTTAATTTATCAGAGGTCGACCCTAGTAATCTTTCTACTGCACAGGTTCAGTTTCCTCGTGCACCTTGCATTGTAAGAATATATATAATCTGATAATAGTATGACAACTATTATCCATAGTCAAGTGAGAATTATCTTCAGGCCCAACGCTTTGGCCGGTATCTCCAATAATACTGATATCACACTCCTAGGGATTCGTTACCCAAATCCTGTCCACTTAATCTTCATTAAGATCCTCTGATGACAGTACCTTCAGCCTAACACACAGTTGGCAGCAATCCCTTAGCCATGGTTCCCTTCATCTCTAGATCCCCGCTCAGATCTCTACTCTTCTCTGAGAGTCTACCAATTATTTCCTTCTGCAATAATATCCTTGAGATGGAATCTTCACGCTAGATGCTGATAATCTAACTATTACCAAATCTACAGTCAAACTAATAAGGTTCTTTATTAGTTCTTTCCTGACCGTAAACTTGTGTCAATCAGTGAGTATTTCCCAGTGTAGTACTTGAGTGTATTTGAGTGTTTTACTGTTTTTTATTATGGTGAATTCTAGGGAATTTATAGGGGATTTGGCTGTCTAACCCTTGGTTGACACCTCTTTTTGATAAAATGGCAGCTGTTGCCATTGAATCACCCTTCCTCATCTCAGCAGCGATGGTCTTCCCCATCATGACTAGGATTCTGACGTTAGACATCCTCAAGACCTCAAACAAAAGAGTTGGAAACGTATCCTTAACGTTTTCCTCTCAATCCAAGCAAGACATCCATAATTGGCTAGCAACCAATTGATTCGCTAGCTGCAGGTGGCATCACTCGCCTCACAACTCATTAAACATTCCCAATCAGTTGGTGATGAAACCTGACCAATCCCAATCAGTACACCTGATAGTTAATTACTATCAGATGCCCTTATTTCATCAGCCACTCTGCCTGATGAGATATTAGGTATTCATCTGGATCAATCCCCAATGGATATGACCAGATAAATATCCTAAAATCCCCCAAATGTAGTTCCTCCAAAATTTGGGTCAACCAATTTCCAATTCACTTCGTCTTAGGGAATTTTTCCCCTAGCAATACCAGGTAATCTAGCAGGCTGGGAATATGGGAAAAAATCCCAACACATCCTCCCTCTTGCCTAGATTTCCAGTGAGAAAAGGACTGTGCATGAAAACATCACTATGGACACCTGGTCAAATACTTCATTGGTTCAAGTGGAGTACTTTATCAATACTCAATGCTGCTTGGGATGACCTTTGGCATACGGCATTCCTCCTCTTCCTCCTCGCTAATGCCTACTCAGAGTGCGGTCCCCATGACCTCTTGTTGTGCCAGGTGATTGATTTACTCATGTCAATCTTTTCCCTAGGATCCAGTTTTCCCCCATCAGGGTATATGACCCTCTGTCATATTCAGGTTTCTCAGTCTGGCGTCCTAGAATTCCTGAATCTCTTCTCGTCCTAGACAGGAGACTCTTGCCATTGATATTCATCTCATGGCTTAATTAAGAATACTTATTTATATTTGCTTTTGTTATCCTGTTTATAACCTCTTAGCTGTAAGTCATTCTTCCCTCGGAAAGCTTGTTTCATTGATTTTATGAAATTAATTTCCCAAAATTGGAGCCTAATGGAGCGTAGGGTGCATAATGTTAACTTCTATATCAGTCTGACATCCCCCTCTAGTCCTGCTCATATGTCAAACTTGGAGTCTCGCTACCAACAGCTTCTTAACAGTCTGTCCAATTCAGACCTCCACCTCTTTCAGCGAATGAGTCAGGATGCTTGGTGGACCCTCTTCTATGGTCCTTCCAGGACTCATACGCCTAGCCTGGTGCAAGCAGCTAGTCCTTCTGTCAAGTTACTGGAAATGGTATCCAATCCCATCGAAACCAGGCATACCATCATTTCAAATAACTCTCAGCTGACTCTTCCCATGCAGTTGATCCCCAAGTTGGACTTCAAAATCCTTCTGGATTCAGCTCCTTTCACTGAGGCTCCGAGCATCATTGTCAATGTTCCAGAGATTATGCTGACTGCTCTAGATCATTTGTTCCTGGCTGGGTCAGATTTGCTCCCTGAGTTCCTCTTCCAACTTTGTCAATTCTACAAACCCGCTGTACTGGTTTCTGAGCTCACAATAAGGAACAGCATTCATACCAATCTCCCCTATATTGAAATTTACGCGCAAGTCACCAAGGCATTGTCATTATCACTGAATCCCTCAGATCTAGACAACCTTCTAGATTGGGATACTGCCACTTATGCTCTCCGCTTTGCCAGCCAAGTTCTTTGAAGCTGGTCAACAAAGCTTCCAGCCTCAGCTGACTTTCATTGGTCATTCAGCTTCAGCTTCTGCAAAGCCCGTAGTCATTGTTTACAGGATGCAATCCATTTGTTACATGACTACCTCTTCTCTGGAGCTTCCCATCGCTATCTTCCATCGATGGCGCTAATTGGGGGTATGATTTGACAACCTCCCTCAAGTATTCCTTCTTCGCTGCCAGCTCACATGTCCAGTGTTCTTGATGAGGCCCGTTGGCAGGCACTCAAGACAAATCTTCCAGCGCCAGCACCTTATCAGGATTACTTGGGGTTATTCACTGATTGCCTCTTCCTTTATTGCTGTTTTCCACCCTGCTCTGGGGTTTCACGACTAGCATCTTCCAACAAATCTATTTCTTTTCCCCTAGTCGCGTTGCAATCCATCCTCCCTCCCCCAAGAGGCGACATAGGCGGAATCATCCCCGCACTGAGGACAATCAATAAAAAAATAAAAATTTTATAAAAATATATCAGTTTTTTATCTATGCTTTATATATATATATATATATTATATTTTTTTTCTTTTTCAATATCTTTTTTAAAATTTTTTTTTTTTCTATGGGACTTGACCTTGTTTCAGTTCAGAGGTCCATCTTTTCCCCCAAACTGGATCCTGGGCACTTAAACCTACCAGTTTTCTATGGTTCAGAGGTCCTTTTTTCAGACTTAACCATCTAGATTGGTTCAGAGGTCCTTTTTTGGACTTGACCTAATCATTAGGACATGACCAACTTAATGGTTCATTGGTCCTTTGGGAACTCTTTTTTTATTATTTTTTCTTTGATCCATCACTTTAAATATTTAGCGTGGACTCAATTTACTACTCTTCCATCCAAGAGATTCTTGATGGAATAAGCATCAGTCGCCATCTTGGCAATTACTTCAAATGGACCCAACCATAATGCATCCAATTTGTTTCTTCATCTGAAACCATGCATATCACAATAGGCAGCTCTTTCTCCTATTTGATATTCTTCTAATGGCGGTCAGTTTTTATCATCCATCAATTTTGCTTGTATCCTTTTCTTTAAGGTAGTATCAAATGCTTGCAATTGCATATCAATCAGGATACTCATCAGTCAGTTCAGGTATTGTTCAGTACTCATCCCCAACGTAGGTTCTACTACCAAATATAATATTGGTGGTAATGCGGCCTTCCTCCCATAAAGTAATTCAAACGGCGTCTTTCCCATCACCATATGATGACTGATGTTGTAGGCGAAACGTCACCAAACTCAGGTACATTCCCCACACAGAAGTTCTCCCTGCGACTAGCTTCCTCAGCGTCACAGCCAGCATCCCATTGACCCATTCTACCAGTCCGTTCATCTCCAGCTGATATGGTACTGACACAACTCCCCAGATCCCCATTATTTTGTTTAGCCTCAGGATCACATGGGACGTGAAGTTGGTCCCATTATTGCTCAGTATAACTTGTGGACACCCATGCTGGTATACTACTTGATCCAGGATGAATCTCACAGTACTGGTAGCATCTACTCTGGTTAGGGCCTTTGTTTTGACCCATCTTGTCAGATGGTCAATGGCTACTATGATGTACTTGACTCCTCCTGTGCTCATCGCCAATGGTCCCATCACGTCAATAGACACCATGTGCCATGCAAATCCAGGTCAGACTAGTCAGTATCCAGTTGTATTCTTGTGTGGTTTATGCAGTTGGCATTCCACACAACAAGCCAGATGGTCTGCGAACATCATAGTTAATTGATTCCCAGTAATAATACTGGCAAATATGGTCAGTTGTTTTTCTCAGGCCTCCATGCCCAACAACCTTATGAGCAGCTAGAATGATCGCTGCTCTCTCTGACAGTTTTGGGAATAATAGATGTTTCCCATTTATCATCTTAAATACTTGTCCATCCATGGTCTCGGTGTTTTCCATCACTTTTTGAAGTGCACCTTGGATTTCTCAAGGCTCATCCTCAATTCTTCCTTCGACCATTCTCTGGAATAGCTCATCTGCCTGCAGATATACCAACTGGACCATTGGTAACTGCGATAAGCCATCCACGTTCTGATGAGAAGCCCCCACTCAGTGGACTATCTCATAATCATAAGCCTGAAGTTTGAGTGCCCATTGGGCCAGTCATCCTTCAGGTTCCCTCAGATTGTGCAGCCAACGCAACAAAGAGTGGTCCATCACCACCTTAAAGTGCATTCCATGGACATACACCCAAAACTGTTTACAGGCATAAATGACTGCAAGGCATTCACGCTCAGTTACAGTGTAATTCCTCTCTGCGGCAGAGAGTGTCCAGCTCACATATGCCACTGGATGTTTGTCCCCAAGTTCATCTACTTGGCTCAGTATGGCGCCAATCGCCATCAATGAAGCATCAGTTTGAATGATAAACTCCCAATCAAAATTTGGATATTTCAGAATCAGGCAAATTTATCAGGTACTGGCATAACTCATCAAAGGAGTCCTGAGCCTCTTCATTCCATATGAATCCTTTTTTTGGATCCTTTAATAAATGGAATAAGGGCTCAGCTATTCAGGCGAAGTCCCAAATAAATCTTCTATAGTATCCGACCATCCCAAGGAATACTTGGATGTCTTGGACACTCTTTGGCACAGCCATCTTTTCAATAGCTGCTATCTTCTGGGGTTGCGGCTGCAATCCATTTGCATTGATCACAAATCCCAGGTATTCAAGCTCCTTCTTGAAGAAGTGGCACTTCCGTGGCTTGATCTTCAGGTTAGCCACAGACAGTCTCTTAAACACTTCCTCCAAGTGCTGAAGGTGATCAGTAAACGTCCTACTGAACACATTATATCATCCAGATATACCAAGATGCACGACAACTTCAGGTCATTTAATACCGCATCCATGGCCCTCTGGAACGTCACAGGCGCATTACAGAGACCCTGGGGCATCCTAGTCAGCTGGTATAACCCCTGTGCGGTGATAATCACACATTTTTCCTGGTCTTCTGCTGGAAAGTCAATCTGCCATTATCCCAAGATTAGGTCCATCATAAAGAAATACTTCTCTTCTCCTAATTGGTCTAGCACATCGTTGATCCTTGGTAGGGGATACAAATCCTTCTTCATAATTTTATTCAGCCTCTGATAGTCAATCACTACCCAATTTGATCCATCTTTTTTCTTTATGATCAAAATTAGGCTTGCCCAGGGACTTGATGATGGAACTAGAAGCCCATGCTTTACTAGTTTGCTGATCTCATCTTCCACTACTGCTTCAGTAGCTTTTGATCTTCAGATCAGTCTCATTCTTATCGGTAAATTTTTCTCCAGTGTTGACTTTGTGATTATGCCTTGCGCACATCCCAAATCGTGATCATCCTGCACAAATACTTCCCAATATCTCTCAAATAATTTGAGCACCTCCTCCTTCTGCCCTTCTAGAAGATCTGCGAGCTTCTCTCAATCAACTAATAAATTGATGCTTTTAGCTGCTCTGGCCAGTAATCCCATTTCCTTGAGAGATCCAAAATCATGGAATCGTCTCAATTCTGCCATTGGGATTAAATGAACAAACGCAATGATTTGATTTTTCTTAATCTTCATCAGTTTTTTGCTTAAATTCGCCAAGAGAACTTTTATTTCTCCATGGCCTGGCATAATTATCCCAGGGGCCACCCAAGGCTCCACTCTGGACTTCTTCCAGGGGCTTCCAACTTCTCCATACAACAACTCCAGAATCTCTAGAGTCAACCCTTTGTCGACTATCATCTACAATCTGGCCAGTATGGTTTCTTCTTTCTTTATCCACAAAGGAATTCCCCAGTTCTCTAGGATCTCGGCTGGCATCTCCCGTCGCTTCCTACCAACTAATTGGTACTGAATCAGTACAATGCCGTCATTGTATATCAAGTTGATGAGATTATTTCTCTAGATCAACGGAACTTCACCATTATTTTGATATACCAATGGTAACGTCTGACCCAGGATGGTCAACATATTATCCTCAAAGTTACATTTAACTCCGTATTTCTGCAGAAACTCTGTTCTGATCAGGATATCATAGTTTTGATTTGCCAAAACTATTGTTGTCATGGATACCACCAAAGACCCAAATTGTAGTGGCAGCGCAATATATGCTCCTCAGGAAACGGTGGTGTTTGGCCCAGCTGTTCCATATTCCTTCTTGTGTTCCAAGTCTGGAGAGATCTTCATCTTCTTCACCAGCTTGGTCAACACAATCTTGATGGGCGCTCCGCTGTTGACTCTTGCCTGGACCCTTACTCAATTCACCTGAATATCCATATATGTACACTCAGAGTATTGTAATAGGGTATTTACTGAGGAATTGCAGTGTTATTAGCTGAATCTAGGGTATTAATTATCTGCGCCGATAATTCAGGAAATGATTCCTTAATCATGCCAAGGGAATTTACAGGTTGGCCTCATCTAACCAAATATTGGTTAACTCATCAGGATTTTTGGCGGTCCAAATCTTCTCCACCAGTTGTCGGGCGTATGGCTGGGCAACCTCCTGAACTATCTCAGGGTCAATCTTCTTTGCCCTGGCTCTGGTCACGGCGTTTATGTCCATGCTGACCACTTGATATATTGGATCCTGCTCATCATCCACAAACAAATCGCTGATATCTATTTCTTCATTTATAACATTGGGAGGAACAGGTTTCTCCGCCATCCTAGACTGTTCCTAGTCTAGACAGTGGGACCTTTTCCTGAATCCTTTGTGGCTGCTATTTCCTTAGCCTGGACCATATGAACTTGATCCCTTGGCGTTTTGCAGTGTGCGGCGAAATGCCCTTTCACACCACACTGAAAGCAGACCTTTTCCTTCTTGTTTAACCGATTGTAATCCTCAGGCTTTTTCCTCAGCACTGTTTGGTTAAAATTCTCCTTTGCTCCTTCACCTCCCTTTGTGGGATTTAAACTTCAGACCAGATTTGTCTTGAAGATTCTATTAGGAGTATTGAATGTTGCTCCCTAAATCTTCAAATGTCTACCATTTGCAAGGTAGTTATCTCAGTCGCGAATACACTAGACATCATTTGATGCAAATCGTGATAGGGCCAAAGGCCACTTGCAAGGCGATTCTTGCATCAAAGTCATCTAACACCTTCACCTCCAGCCAGGATCTGTGATTCCTGGTAGAATTGATCTGTGAAGCTTGCAAGAGACTCATCTTTACGAAATTAAATTCCCATAAAGTCTTACTTGCATTTCAACATGTGGGTTGGGCTGCCAAATTCCTTCATTATTGCTGCCTTAGCCTCAGCATAAGACCAGCTGTCCCCCTCCAGGTGGGGTAACATCAGATTCTGACAATCTGTGTTTAAGCAGTTCATGACCGTCAACGCCTTCTGACAATCCCTGTATCCATTCATGGTCATGTCAAATAGTCAACCAAATGCTGGGGCGTTATCCTGATGGAATGTAGGTAATTTAGGAGTTGCCCTAAATTCCTCCAGTCAGTTCAAGTCAAATCCCTTGGTTCAGCTATTCAGTTTACTTGCGGAGTGTCATTGGGCGTCATCTCCAAAATATCATTGAGTGCAGGTGGCATATTTCTTGGGGTATTCGTTTTCCCAAGTATCATTTGAAGACTTCCTTCTTTGACATCATTGGCCACTTCAGACTCGCTTGAACTTCTGTGTGCTTTCAATTTCTCTACTTCTTTTAACAACTTCTCAATGTCCGCACCAAATTTTCTCAAATGAACGCGATTTGCTTCACGTTCCACTTTCAGAAATAAGACCTCTCAGATGAGGTCTCCTTCTTTCTTCTTTAACGAGTTTACTTTGCAAGTAACTCGTTCCTGAAGTTGGCTACGTTGTCAACTCCTTCTTCCACCCTGGTTACTTGTTCCTCTAAGGCTGCAAACTCCCGGTGGTCCACAGAGTTTAAAGCGTTCTGGTTCACTGTGGCAATCTCAGTCCACAACCTAAGCATTTCCTCTTTTTATGACATCCTGTATTAATTCTTCTACTCAACTACCCCTGTAGTGAGCACCAACTTGTAAAATTTTACTAAGTTGGGTTGATTTATTGGAGGTCAACCCTAGTAATCTTTCTACTGTACAGGTTCAGTTTTTCTTGTGCACCTCGCGTTGTAAGAATATATATAATCTGATAATAGTATGATGACTATTATCTGTAGTCAAATTTAGATTATCTTCAGGCCCAACGCTTCAGCTGGTATTTCCAAGAATAATGAATATTGCACTCCTAGGGATTCATTCCCTAAATCCTGTCCACTCAGACTTCGTTAAAATCCTCTGATGACAGTTCTTTTGGCCCAACACACAGTCGGCAGCAATCCCTAAGCCATGATTCCCTTCATCTCTAGACCCCCACTCAGATCTCTACTCTTCTCTGAGAGTCTACCAATTATTTCCTTCTGCAATAATATCCTTGAGATGGAATCTTCACGCTAGATGCTGATAATCTAACTATTACCAAATCTATAGTCAAACTAATAAGGTTCTTTATTAGTTCTTTCCCGACCATAAGCTTGTGTCAATCAGTGAGTATTTTCCAGTGTAATACTTGAGTGTATTTGAGTGTTTTACTGCTTTTTTATTATAGTGAATTTTAGGGAATTTATAGGGGATTCAGCTGTCTAACCCTCGGTTGACACCTCTTTTGATGAAATGGCAGCTGTTGCCATTGAATCACCCTTCCTCGTCTTAACAGTGATGGTCTTCCCCATCCTGACTAGGATTCTGACATTAGACATCCTCAAGACCTCAAACAAAAAGAGTTGGAAACGTATCCTTAACGTTTTCCTCTCAATCCAAGCAAGACATCCATAATTGGTTAGCAATCAATTGATTTGCTACCTGCAGGTGGCATCACTCGCCTCACAACTCATTAAACATTCCCAATCAGTTGGTGATGAAACCTGACCAATCCCAATCGGTACACCTGATAGTTAATTACTATCAGATGCCCTTATTTCGTCAGCCACTCCACCCAATGAGATATTAGGTATTCATCTGAATTGATCTCCGACGGATATGAACAGATAAATATCCTAAAATCCCCTGAATGTAGTTCCTCTGAAATTTGGGTCAACCAATTTTAAATTCACTTCGCCTTAGGGAATTTTTCCCTAGTGATAACAGGTAATCTAGCAGGCTGGGAATATGGGCAAAAATCCCAACAGGTACCCACGGCACCTTAGGAGCAGTTTGGTGGGCCTTCTGGCCCTAGCCCCCACACATTGCCTTGAACTTGCTACATGTGATTGGGCCAGTCTACTCTGAGTTGTTGTCCAGTTCCTTACCTTGTGTTGATTTTGTGCAGTTTTTGTTGGGTTTAGGGTTTGTATTAGGCTTTTCTTCACATGATTTTTTGAAGCTCAGGGTGGTGTGCTGATTGGATTCTGATGTTTCAGGGTTTGATTTTGAAGTTTTGGGTCCTGCTGTCTTGCCCATAGTGAAATCAAATTTTTTAGATAAGTTCATTTGATTTAGATCACGTGGTGATTCAGTAAAATTGTTGAGAAAATTTCAGCGTGGGTTTTCTGCTCTGACTGTTTGTCTTGGTTAATATTCTCCATGGCTTCTTCAGCTTGGGCATTCTGTTCTGATTGGCTGGCTCGGCCAATTTCCTCTCTGTCCTCCTGTATTTGGTCTGGGTTGATGGAGGATGTCGTGAGTGATGCAGCCTTGGACGCGGCCTGCTTGTTAGCCTTCTGTACCTGTTTGTGTATTATGGGTAATTCTGGGTCTATGAGGATGTAGTTCCTGTCCTTTTCCCAGAGGAAAGTGTGGTTGGCGTCGATCATTTTTCTGAAGGTCTCTTCATCTTTGTCCAAGGCGTCGTCATAGAAGTCCAGGGCCAAGATGCCCTCCTTCACAGGGCATGTGTGTTCCTTGTGCCCCAATGTGGTGCAATGGTTGCAGATGGGTGGTGCGCATTCCAGTGTGTGCAGTATGGCTTTGACACTCCCCCATCTGGGAGGTGAAGCACCGTAGTGCGTGGATTTTTTAGGTCTGCAGCCACATTGAGGACTGGGTAGATCATGGTAATTGCCTTTTCTGTGCACAGGTTTGGCATCAGGGGGAATTGCTGTAGTTCTAATTGTTTGATTTCTCTGTAGCTCTGAAGGCCGATTTGGAGCTCCTCCTCAATTAGTTTGTGGGGGAGGTTGGTGGGGAGCAAGTCAAATGAGATGAACAAATCATTTGCTTTGTTCCATTTGGTGCGCGCGGTGTGCACAATTCATTTGCCCTCAGAGTGGGCAATATTGACACAGACTTTTGCCATGGCATCTTCATCCTCTTCAGTTTCAAAACCCATATCAATCCAGCTGTGGTGGATGATGTGGGTGGTAGTGTACACCATGTGGTGAAAAAGGGAGGCCTGTGCATCACCCACCTTTACCCACAGAGTTTGAGACTTAGCCCCTAAGAAAAGTTTGAGTCCATGTTTCACTTTCAATAGGGGTTTTGCATTTTGTATTTTCATATATTGGTTTTGTTTTGTGGAGAACTCCACAAACCCAGGCGGTGCTTGGGTTTGTGGCTTTTTGGCGGCATTAGCTCTCAGTTCCCCTCCAGGGCGTTTTTTGCCCTTTGATACACCGTTTTGGCCATTTATAGATATGGCTTTCACCCAGTTTAGTTGGGATTTGTTGATTTCGCTCATCTCACCTGCGTGATTATCAAAAATTTCTATTTGAATCAAATCTTAGTAACAGATGTCATTTTTATGGGAAAGAAAAGCAAAAAAACATAAGCTTAATTTTATGAAAGACTGATAGTATCCAAAACAAGGAGGGAGATCCAACTAGTATGAGGCGTGGCCACCTATCTGACAATGCGGTAAGGCCCAGTCTTCTTTGGTCCCAGTTTTTTGCATAGTTGCTTGATTAGGATGTTTTTAGCATCCAGCATCATGAGACCTACTTCCTTGTATGCTGGTCTAACTCGTCTCTTGCCATCAACGTTCTCCTTGTAAGCCTGCATGGCCTCATTCAAAGTGTGCTCACCCCTTGGAGTACTTTCTTTTTTGTCTTTGCAAAGTCCACCACAGCTTCCACCTTGGATCCAAAACTGAGCTTCATGTTGAAGGCAGGGTTGAAGCCATAGTTGGTAAAAAATGGGGAACAAACCAAAAGGATGCATGTTGAGCGTTGTTATAGATAAATTGGGCCATGGGGAGATGGAAAACCCAATTTGAATGGTCTGCAGCTGTAAGGAGAGTGTCTATAACTCCTGTACCCAGCGTGGTAGTGCACGGTGCACAAGTCCAACGCCAGGGAACTAGCCATTAGTATGAGAATTACTAGAGACCAGAAGAAGGTTCTGGAACAATAATAACTCAAGAGAAAGAGGGCAATTATTGTTGTAAATAACCAACCAAAAGCAACGCGGTGCACAAGGGAAAAATGCGTAAGCATCCCAGATTGGAGGGAACCTGGGCGACCCAGCGGTGCGTGAGGGGATAACCTAATCATAATTGTGATGGAATGGTTAATGTAGCACAAGATCTCCTCAAAGAGGTTCATGCACAGGATCATCTGAAATAACATTTTTAATAAAAAACGGGAAAAATAGTAAAGTTTATTTGGGAAAAAGTTGAACAACAAGGAATGTTGGTCACAAAAATTTAAATTTAAGCTTTATTGGGGTAATTTGGGGTCTTCCTAAGCATCCCAAGCATTGATTCACCAATAGGCAAACACTCTCATCTATATTGATAGAATACACTGAAACTGAATTTACTTAAGTAATTGATTGAAGTTGGATCTGACCTGAAAGAGTAATTTTGTAAAGAGAATAGGTTTTAAAACCCCATTCCTCAATCAACCAAATTGAGCCATCTTCGTTAATTGAAAAGACTGTCCATTTTAACGCCTGGGCCGACATAAGGGGCTGGGCGTTAGGCACCTCACTAGCACCAACCTGGGCATATTCGGCTTGTACCCAGCGTTGGTCTACTGTGTGCTTGAGGTCAGGGAGGGCCTGAAGCTTCACCTTCTGCCCTCCTGCCACCCAGCCTTATCCTTGGGGTTGGTGCCCACTATCATGTCATTTAACCATGACAGTAGCGGTGTAACACTGCAGGAACTGTTCCAAGCACTAGTTCACTTGTTTAGTCTGCCCATCTGATTGGGGTTGATAGGAAGTTGAAAGGCAGGGCAATATGAAGAGTCCTAAACAATTTTTCCCAAAAGACAGAAGTAAACAGCGGCCCCCAATCACTAATTATCACTTCAGGGACCCCATGAAGAGCAAACACGTGAGATACAGTGAGCCTAGCCATATATACCGCGGTTACTGTGGTTCTGCAGGGAGTAAAGTGGGCAAAGTTTGTAAAACAATCCAATTCTATAATGATGGCGTTGTAACCATCAAATGCAGGTAACTCCACTATAAAAACACCAATACTGAAGTCCAAGGCTCTTCAGCCTTTTGAACTGTTACCAAAAAATTCTGCAAGGGGATGGCAATTCAGCTTCAGTTGATTGCAGACCAAGCACTCCTTACAATACCTGGCAGCCTGTGCGGCTAACCCCTTTTAACTATAAGTGCGCAAAATTAGCTCTAGAGTCTTCGTTTTCCCAGGATAGCCAACGGTAATTCTGTGATGACGTTCCCAGATGATTTCCAGGTGAAGTGGTCCTTCAGGAACCCATAGGCGCCCCTGGAACCACAATATCGCCTCCTTCACATGGTAGCCCCTGGTAATGTCCTCCTGATTTAACTCGCTCTTGGTGAGGGCCATAGTTTACTTGGCCAACAATGGCTATGAAAGGACTAACTTTCTAAACATACCATATTGTTTGCATTTTCAAGAGGATCAAGCACTGGCCTATGGGCCAAGACAGAGGGAATTTGTGATATGATTTTCCCGGAAGAATTATCAAGTGGGTATTATGCATCTCTACCTCCTTAGGATTGGAGTTAGTTCAGGGTTTCAGCTCAAAGTATCCGCTAAACCATTCTCCTTGTCCTTTGCAAACTCATAAGAAAACACAAATTGGGCCAGGGTCTCATGTCAGCGGCTTTGCCATGGGATCAAGATATGAGGTATATGGTAGTAAAATAAAGCACGGTGATCTGTACAAATGTGGAATGGTTGAGATAAACCATGAAAGTAATGACACCAATAGGTAAGCGCCTCAACCACTGCCAATAACTCTTTGTTATAAACGGCGTAGTTTAACTCTGGTAGAGACATTTTCCTGGAAAAGATTCCCTCTGGATGCTCTATTCCATACTTGCCTACTTCTAATATAACATTTGATATGCCAAAATTGGAGGCATTGGTAGCCACAATGAACTCTTTTTCTGGATCTACATGGCAAAGGATGGACGTGGACAACAGGGTGCACTTTACTTCTTGGAAATTATCCTACAAAATGAGGGACCACTGGAGCACTTTAGCTCCATTTGCCTTATACAGGGGCGCTGCCACATCAGAAAGATTTGGCGTGAATTTCTTAAGGAACGTACATGCCCCCCAAAAACTCCTCAATCTCTTGTCCATAGTTGGGATGGGCCACTTACAAATTGCCTTCTCCATGTCTGGAGTTTTCATGTGGCCTTGGTAAAACATGACGTTGCCCAGAAAGGTGAGCTAGGACATGAAAACTCAAACTTCCTGATTTTCAACGTAGGTTTGGCTGCCATCAATCTCTCCACCACTTGTCAAAGGTGCACTGCATGGGACTCATGATCAGGAGAAAACACCAAAATATCATCCATGTAGGCCACCGCGCACATACCCAGCAGGTTCCCCAAGGATGCATCTATATGAAGTTAGAATATTGCGGGTACATTTTTAAGTTCAAAGTGCATAGACCAAAGATGGAAAATTCCTTTTCTGGTTTAGAATGTGGTAAGCCACTCCTGGCCCTTCTTGATCCAAATCTGATTGAACGCATTTAAGCAATCCAGTTTGGAGAAGAATCAGGTCTTCCCACATTGTGAGCAATATGAGAATCCAATGAAATGAGATGTAAAACTGGTACAGTGACATTGGGTTCCCATAATCTATGCATGGGCGTAAAGTAACATTGGCTTTCTCCACAAAGGGAAGTGGGGAGCATACCATGGAGTTACGCTGAAATGTTGCACCTTTGGCTAACTGCTCCTTAACCCACACATCTAATGCTGCTTCCGCTCATACAGTAAAAGATAAAATAGGGAAGATATATGCGCCAGATCAACGGTGAGACTAAACTTTGTAATCAAACTCTGAATTAGCTGGTAGCACATTGGCTGAAGCCGCATCAAACGAAGATTCCAACGCCTCCAAACAGGAAGTTAAGGGTACATGCTGAGAGAGCTTCAGTAACGGAGCAAGACTGAGAGTGTGGATATTGGGCCAGTGGGGCAGATCGCCCTGATAATTAGCCTTAGTCAAGGGAACAACTAATAGATGACCATTCTACAAAGTTAAGGACAAGGTATTGTCTTTCGTGTTGGTTCTGAAGTCAAACTTTTGACACCATTTTACTCCAAAAATAACGGGGTACAGAAGTTTTTGATTGCTTAAAATGGTCTTCCAATTGATACTTGCCAAATTGATAATCCACTAGCCCTAGAAAATTCAGCGTGGGAATACCTTGGGAAGCCCCTCTTCTAATCATACCACCAGGAAAGTAACTCAACTCAATATAGTTAGCTAGGTCTTAATCTATAAAATTCTCAGAGACTCCGTTATCACCAAAATTGTTGTGCTGATTTTCCCTAAAGGGGATGAAAGGGTAGCAGTCAACAAAAATATCCAGAATGGTTTTTATTCAAAGTAGACTACGCCAATACTTCACCAGAAAGTTCTTTGTCATGCATAAGCATGCCCTAGGATAGGTTTTTGCATCATAGAATGGAGAGGGTAATTGGATTCTTTTACTACTGTGACACATTTCCAACCATATCTTCAGAAGTAGAATAAACAATTTTATATTGTAAAAGTAACTCCTTATCATCACCTGTGTTATGCGGATTATGGTAGGATTGAAGTGCGGGTTCTCTGGGATAATCTGGTATGGTTAAAATTGGTTCTAAACTAGAACCATAAAAGACGATATTTGGCTCAATTTTATTTAAGAAATTAATATTATAAAATGCGTTTTTAAACATGAATAACATCATACCCACCTTGGCTGTGGGTTGTGCATTGTTATCTAAGGCCATCACCATCAGGCCCTTTGTTAATGATCTTTCCTGCACCGCCCAAACGCGTTGGTGAGAAAAAGTTATCTTAATTAAATTGTTTTTATTAATTTTGGGAAAAAGTTGGGAAATCATGACACCTGGATTGCAAAGTGTCCAATCTACCAGGTACAAGAAAGAAGGATGGGCACTTCAAAGTTGGATGTAGCAAGGATAACGCCAAGACACAAAACTATTAACCAAATGAGAAAATGGTGGTGAGCCCCAAGGCTGTGGCAAATAGCAGGCGCACCAAATTTCCACTCAGCAAAAGCCCCACATGGATAATTCTAGTGCATGCAAAATAAAGTAATTAGTCAATTAATTCAAGATGAGTGTCTGTAACTCTCCCATTACCAGAGAGGTAGTTCAGCATGCACAGCCACACCGTTAGGGAATTAGCATTAGCAAGATGGTAAACAGGGCACCAAGGAGGATGCTGAGAAAAAGGGACCAAGGCAAGGGTGGACAACGCTGTATATAGTAATAGATAGCTAATAAATAACCAAATTTGTTTGGACCTCAAAGGGGAGTCCATATCCAAGTGGAGATCTATGCAGGAGTGCTTGGGCGCTTTGATCTGGAGGGGACCAGGGATGCCCAGAAGTGCACAAGCTATGGGTGATAATATATTAAAATAAACTGTCCAACGCTGTTAAAGACCTCCTCAAAGAGGTTACACACAGTTTTTCCTAAGGAACCATATTAAAAACGTAAAGCTAAAGGGGAAGTCTTATTAGGAAGTCGACCAATGAGGAAAGTTAGGCTCATAGAATCATGCTTAAACAATGGGGCGAATTGTCAATCAGGGGAAATGGTGCTAAGCCCAAGCGACCCAATAAGCGCACCATACCAATGGCCAGGGTACTCTTTAGCCTGAGATTGACCAAACTCAAGTTATTGATTTTAGGCAAAGATGACCTAATTTAGAAATATTGAAAAACTGAATGGTTTTTAAAAATCCATTCACTGAGCAAACAAATTGAACCATCGTTATTAATAATATAGCTGGTGCGTATTAACACACTTGCTGTAATACAGGGTCAAGCATCATGCACATCTTAGGTCCAACCTGGGTGTATCTCACCTGAACCCAGCGTTGGTACAGGGTATTTTGAGTTCAGGGAGTCCTGCCAACTTAACTTTTTTGGCTTCCTGAGACCATCTTTATCCTTACAATTGGTTCCCTCAATCATGTCATTAAGCCATAACAATGACAAGTACAACTAGCCACAAGCACTTGTTGCTTAATTATGGTTTTACTTACCTTGGAGTAAAAATTTAATACAAAATACCAATCTACCAACTCATCATTCACCTCTTTCAACACAGAAACTGATTATAGCCCTGCAACAAATTATATTAAAGAGTTGTTGTCCTTTTTGCTATTCTGCCTTTGGGTTTGCCCCTTCAAGACCCCTGGTTGCCTCCATTCCAGACATTTGGTTTTTGTGATGCCTTTGGTTAAATTCCTAAACCATTAACACTTGAATTGAAATACAGCATTCCTTTATCAGAAAATACAGAAAGGTTGCGTCCTAGCTTTTTGCGCAATTACCTGGATCCTAACCCATACAATCATGTAGCTAGTCTTTCTTGATTACTTGCATGTCTAATAGACAACAGTCATAGTCAAGAATTCCATACTATCTATACTTAATATTTAATTAGGTTATAAAGTTTTAATAAAGACTAGTACTGTGTAAGCATTCATTCTCCAAAAGTTATAAATTTCATGGCCTTAAGGCGACTACAGTCCAATTAAATCCTAAGTACGGTGAAGACCATAATGTCTACTAACTTTTATATCTTTATAACAGGTTCCTAATTCCCTATAGATATTAAAAAGTATATAAATAATTATGTCATATAAAGCTCAATTTATATTATAATCATTGCATCATTAAATACAAGTTGAGGAACTTCAATTTTATCAAAAAGATATCAAATTTTTAGTGAACCTTTTTGCAACATTTCAGATCCAAAAATCAAAGTCCAAGAGATTATCTTAAGTGTTAATCAAAGTCCTTGATTTAGAAAAAGCTGATATTATATCCTGCAATCTAGGCGTTCACATAATGTAAAGCTTTAAACCCAATTTTGGAGTAAGTCAGGTTAGATATCTTGACTGTATTATGTAACATCAGATTCAGGGCATTCATATAACAGAATAGTATACACGCAGTTTCTGGGTTGTACTATAATTAGTGACCAATTACTCTCATTATTGTAGTCATAATTCATGTTGTTTAACCATCCAAGGGAATCACAGAACCACAGGGTGAGAATAATCTGACATGATCTATAGCTTAGTAACTTGTAATTTTCCTAGTAAAAGTCCATGACCTTTAAACAATGGTAGGCAATGGCGCTAAGTTAAAATCTAAAGGGCACCATTATACTAATAGTACTAGGGTTGAGTCACAGTGTCTCATCTACAAAAGGCTTTGTCATGATTCTGATATGACTGGATGATAATTGTGGAAAAGCTAAAGCGGATTGGGAAGAATCCGCCAAAAATGATATCAGTTGCAACTATTTGAGTGCCTTGAGATGAGGTGATATTGGGATATAATAGGTTATTATTGGATTGCCTCTAAATAAGGTAATAAGGTGATAAGGCGATGTCAACATTTGACAGGTATGAAGTAAATCGCCTACAATTAGGGCAATAGAAGATTAGAGAATAACAATCTGAATACAAGGAGAATCAGCGGAATAGAATAGCCCAAGCTATGAGAGCAGTATTGCCTAAAGCTGCTGTATATAAGTGAGATGGGAGATTGAGAAAGGGATGTTATTAATAGTAGAGAGAGAACAGGACAGCGGAATATTGCTGTATTTATTAAAGTAAATAAAAGAGTCAATTGGGGAAATTGCTCCTATTTTTTAGTATATTTTCAAGTGTATCTGAAGGACTGACGATCCCCACATCATCTGTCTGTTATTCAATGGGTTCAACCTGTATGAACAATATGGCAGATCCTAAAGATACTGTCAGATTTTATAACAGTGGTGCTCACTTCAGGGGGCCCATTGATCAACCCCCAACCACCCCAAAACTCCAATCACCAGACATGCCTTACACAGCCTGTGTTGCTGGGGAATCTTCACGGAACACTGCACCATCCAGATATGAGGAACTCAAACTTACCTTAGACGTGGTACTCAAAAACCAAGATGAGCTCCTTCAAGAATGAGATGCTGTCTGCACCAGCTTGATAGCACGTTTAGTAAAATGAAAATCTTGGGACAACAAAACAAAGAACTCACCAACTGATTGAATGATACCAGTGAACAGCTGCAGTGCGCAGAGCAAAGATTGACCAATAATTCTTGGTCTTCTCGCTGGGACAAGGATGTCCATCAAGAGGGGGCATATGAAGAAGAATATGATGCTGTTCGGAGCTACTACACCCAGGATGGCAGTACTGGATATGAATATGAGTCATAACGCCACTTCCCTCAAGTAATGGTGGTACTGCCCATGGCAGAAGGTCACGCTACTTCTGAAGTGGCAGACATCTCAACTTCCACTGATCCAGCTTCTCATTGGGAAACTGCTTTTGGATCTCAACCCATTCCTCAGTATGGGCCAAAACCCCGTGAATGGGATGAGGAGGTTAATAAAAAATTACCTCCGTTTGATTGTAATGGGAACATTCATGGTCTCTTCAAACGGTTTGAGTTTGCAGCGGAAGGCGCATCTGATAGATGGAAGGCTAAGTTGTTGATATCTGCCTTGGACGTTGGGAGTGCCAATTAGGTCACCTGTTACCTCCCAAGTAGCTCTGTCACCTATAAGGATGTGAAGGATACTGTACTTCACCTGTTTGGGGGTACCTCAAAGATGTCACAGCGGAAAGCAGAATTCTTAATGATCAGATTCCGCCAAAATGAGACTCTACTGGAGTTTGCTGATCGATTCACAATGGAAGCCCACATGTTGATTGGTGCAGGGTACTTAGCAGAAGCTGACATGTGCTTTGCCATGACCTCCACGGTGAAGCCATATTAAAAGCTTCACAACGTCATTTCGCTGCTTCTGGATGATGATGTACCTTTGATCAAGCTTGTAAAGTTTTTGCGTTGCATATCCCCCAACTTCCCGCCACCAAATATGGAATAAAAACTAATGCCTCAACTGCATCCTCTTATTCAGGAGAATACTCTAGTCCAACTCAAGCTCCATTAAGCAATCCTCAGCCTTTCTATAACTCTACGCCTCATCCTCAGCCAAATTATACTCAACAGTTCAATCAGTGTCAATGGGCTGGTCTTGAAAACTGTCAGCAACCCAACTATCAACTAGGACCTAGCTATGCTGAACTTCAGCAATCATCTTATCAACCTGGGCCTGGTTATGCTGAATGACCCCAAACTTCTGATCTGAACTCTCTTATGATAATCAAGGATGTGGCTCTTATGGGGTTAACTGCTATGAATGTGGCCGCCCTGGTAATTTGGCATAATTTTTCATAACTGCCATGTGAACTACATACACCAAGATCAATACTATCAGGGAAAAGATTGAGTGGAGTAGAGACGGGACTCTCTGCCTCCACAATAACAACCCAAAACTTCCCTGAATCAATAGTAGTATACCATGCGGAAGTCCCTCAGTACTATGATGGACTTTTATATCAGCAGAAAGATGGAGGAGTAAATGTAGTGACATGAGCTCAAGCCAAAGCGGTGGCAGAAGAAGAGTCCCCAGAACAGCTGAATCTGTATTCCTGTTAATGCTTGATCAAGCTTCCTTGACAAACTCAATTCTGCCGCAGATGCACCAACTCTGAAAGGAGTAAATGTCGCCCTTCTGGTAGACACCATTGTCAAGGAATAACCCCAAGTCAGTGAGGGTATAATGAGTTTTCTTGAAAAAGAGAGCATGTAAATGTTGACGTATTAAACAGTCAATATTATTATTATTCTAAGTGTACATACTGTGATATTTTTGTAGCAAAAAATAGGGTTCACGCTATAATAGATACTGGTGCTACAGTCAACATAGTTTCACCAAATTGATGGCAAATTTGACGTTAAAACCAGATTCAGACCATCGAATGGTGTATGGAACTGCTGGAGCAGTAAGCACCATCTCTGAGGGGGCTTACAGTGCGCTACCTCTGCACTTTGGGTCCATTGTCATTGTGGCTGTGGTGATTGTGCTGCCAAACAAAAACTATGACCTGTTAATCAGAACCACTTTCCTGCGCTGTTTTGGGTCTGTTATTAATATAATGGAGGAAACCCTTGCCATTCTGGCTCAACAGATCCCAACCTACTTCACTACTATTGGAGTACTGAAGGATCCGGTGCATATGAGCCATAACATCCTTGCCTAAAGTGATGGGGTGATACCAGTTCACTATCACCAACTAAAGCGCAAGACTCGGCCCCTTCCCCGGCAGATATATGAATATCAAGGGATACCTCTTCGAGCTGCAGGGCCCATATCTATTCCTTCTGGACATCAAGTCTTAGTGAACACCGGTTAGAGGTGGAAGTGCCTATTGGGCTATATGGGGAAGTCATTGGGCTCTAGCATAAAACACGGTTTGAGCTGCATGTGGCTCCAGGGATTATACTTCCAGGACATTTAGAAATTAAGTTTTCGTTGGCAAACCTCCAGAATGAACCAATGCAAATCCGCCAACACCAAATTTTAGCGTATTTATATTTGATTCCAATAGATGAGGTCCTTCAGGTTCATGATTTTGGGTCGTTGGATGAATTTGGTCTACCAGTTGAGGCACTGACCAGCATACTAATAGTGGTACCATGGAGTAATTTAATAGGACTATCGGAAGAGCAAAAAACCAAGTAATAGCTTTATTTCAGAAGTACAAGGGGATTTTCACTGTTGACGATCATGACTTAGGGTGTGCTCAGGGGGTGGTCCATTGATTAGACACAGAAGATCATCTTTTATAAGCTCCCAGCTGATCCGCTGATCAAGGACAGCAGAAGACGTTGTCACTAATGAAATTGACAAGTTGCTAGAGCAAGGATGCTCAAACCATCCAAAAGCCCATGGGCTTTGCCCAATCTTATTGTAAAAAAGAAGGATGGTACCAATCGCGTAGTAATAGACTACCGGAAGCTCAACAGTATTACAAAAAAGGACTCATACCCTTTGCCAAGGATATATGATGCTTTGAATCAGTTAGGTAAGCCCATTCCTTTTCAAAAATGGACTTGATATCAGGTTACTGGCAAATTGAGCTACCCAAGGTTAAACAGGAAAAGTGCGCTGTGATCGCCTTCAAAGGCCTTTTTCAACTGATGCGGATGACTCAATGACTGTGCAACGCCCTGGCTACGTTTTAGAGGGCCATGGATACTATTCTTGGTGACCTGAAACTGTCATGCGTCCTTGTATACCTCAACAATATTAACGTTTTCTTTCAAACCTTTTTGGAGAATCTTGATCAGCTAGAAGCCATATTCCACCAGCTGTCTGAGGCGAACATTAAAATTAAACCTTGAAAATGTAACTTCTTCAAGGATCAGCTGTAATACCTGGGGCTCATGGTAGACTCTAAAGGGCTGAAACCACAGCTGGATAAGGTGGAGGCCATCAGCAAAATGACTACTCCCATTAGTAAATGCAACATACAGGTATTTTTGGGAATGGTCAGTTACTATCCGTGCTTTATCCCTGATTATAGCTGTATTGGGGGGCTGATATTTGAGTTGTTAAAAAAGGACGCTGTGTTTAGATGGATGGAACGTCATCAATCCACTTTTGATACACTTCGTATGGCATTGATCAGCGCACCAGTGTTATGCTATCCAAACTTTGATTGGTAGTTTATTGTTCAGATGGATGCATCCCTTTCCGCTGTTGGGACAGTACTTTCTCAAAAAATGATGGGGGAGAGGAACATCCTGTAGCGTACTGTAGTCAAAGTCTGAACTGTCATGAGCATAATTATACTGTGACTGAGTGGGAGTGCTTAGTAGTGATCTACACATATAAGCAATTACAAGTCTATCTGCATGGGGTAAAATTTAAAGTCATAACAGATCACGTGTCATTACGCTGGTTGCAGAACCTCAAAGAACCTGAAGGCCGTTTGGCTTAATGGGCTCTTTAGCTGGAGGCTTATGACTTCAAGATCCTTCATTGGCCAGGAGTAAAGCATCAGAACGCTGACTGTTTATCTCAATTGCTGACTGTTGTGGTGACAGCAGACCTCAGCGACATGATGTACGATAAGATGCTCAGTGAAAACATGATGATAAACCACCCCAAGTGATCAAAGCGTTAAACAAGATGCAAGTGCATACCTTTCAACGGAATGAGGAACTGTATAAGTGGATTGGCGATTCTATGGTGAATTTTCCATGACCTTAAGCATGACCTGGAATCATTATGAGCACCCACAGGGCAGTCAGACATGGTGTGGTGAACAAGACAATGGAGTTGTTGCACCCTCAGTACTATTGGGAAAGCATGAGCTTTAATGTGCTTGAAACTATTTCCTGTTGCCATCAGTGCCAAGTGGAGAAGCCATTCCGCTGCAAGACTGCATACTGGGTAGTGAAACCATATTTTGCGTGGCACATGGTCTCTCTTGATGTTGTTGGTCCCTTTCCAACAGGAGCCGCCCCGGTGTAAGTATATTCTTGTGGCTATTGACCACTTGACCCAGTGGGTTGAAGTAAGCGCAATACAAGATTTGGGGGCAGTTACAGTGGCCAAGTTCGTGATGGAATGCATTATTAAGTGACATAGATGCCCTCAGTTTATTCTCACTGACAACAGAACAAACTTCACATCACACATCCTCCCCAAACTGAACGAGATTTTGGGAATACGTGGGATTCTGATGACCCCATACCACCCCAAATCCAATGGAATGGTCAAACGGGTGAATGGGGCTCTAGTGAACATACTACAAAAATTAGTAACGGATCAACCTTCTGATTGGGGATCTCTCCTTTCCACCGCCATGTTTGCCTATAACATTAGTTACCATTCCGCTATGGGAAAGAGTTTCTTTCAACTTCTATATGGCTGACACCTGGCTCTTCTGGCGTTACTTTATTCATTTGTGGAAGACACCAGTGGAATGGAACCCCACCACTATTTGACTAACCTCACAACATTATTATCAAACTGCAAAACAAAGCATATTCCTTTAGCTTATCCAAGAAGATCAGGACTCAGGCTGCTGATCAGGTACATCATAGCGGGCTGGTGGCATTCAAGGAAGGTGATAGGGTTCTCTTCCATGACCAACATGGATTCAGGTGGAAACACAAGTTGGCCAGTATTTGGATTAGTCTGTTTGAAGTTATAGAGAAAACTGGGGCCAACACATATACCATCAAGGACCCTGCAAGTGGTCAGATCATCAACTGAGTGCATGTGAAGTTCCTCTGACCATACAAACAATAGGAGCCTTATCATCCAGTCAAGGAGAGAGTAATGTCATAATTCCAATATGACTGGACAATAATTGTGGGACAGCTAGGGTGTATTGGAAAAACCTGCTGAAAATGATATCAGTTGCAATTATTTGATTACCTCAAGATGAGGCAATAATGGGATATAATGGGTTATTATTGGATCGCCTCTAAATAAGGCAATAAGGCGATGTCAACATTTGACAAGTACAAAGTAAATCGCCTACAATTTGGGCAATAGAGGATTAGAGAATAACAATCTGAATTTGAGAAAGAATTGGCAGAATAGAATAACCCAAGCTATAAGAGCAATATTGACTGATGCCGTTGTATATAAGCAAGATGTGCAATTGAGAAAGGGAGGTTGTTAATAGTAGAGAGAGAACAGGACAGTGGAAGATCGCTGTATTTATTAAAATAAATAAAAGAGTCGATTGGGGCAATTTCTCCTATTTTTAATATATTTTCAAGTGTATCTGAAGGACTGACGATCCCCACATCATCTGTCTGTTATTCAGTGAGTTCAACCTGTATGAACAATATGGCAGATCCTAACAATACCATTTAGTTTTATAACAGGCTTAATAGGTTTGAATCTGTCATATAAAAGGAGAGCCATAGGACTAAATGACCACAATTACTCAGTACTATGAGCTATAAATTGGATGTTATTAATAACTGTATATATTGATAATAAGGATAGGTTGGTGTTGGATTTTTTTACCAATTTTATGACTTTAACTAAACAGAATTAATGTAGTATGTTTTATCAATAATTATTCTTCAGTGATGATTGCCTATATAGTATTAATTGGTTATAATGTCAAGTTACAGATCAATGTTTATATCAATTACAGAATAATTAGGCTCAGTCATTGATAATATTTTAGGTAAATTGGTTGTTGGATGATCGTTCAACGGTTATATCCTTATGTGAATTAATTGGCTGAGATGCCGACATATTTGGGGCGTTTGGGATTTACTAAAGCATTGTTTATTTAAAGGAAGCTGACCACAGGATGAATATTACCAAAACTCATAGAGATCAAACTAAACCAAAATAAAAAAGCTCAAAACAAGATGAATGTATCACTTATACTGACACAAAAAACTAAAATAATCTAGCCAAGTTGGAAGTAAAGAACTGCTTATCCAAACATGGTGGGTGAGGGGTATTAGGGGCTCATATCTAGCACATCTATTTCTTTCTAAGGCATAGCATGGGCAAAAGTGAAAGCAAGAGATCAGAACCATAATCTATATGCAGTTCAAGGGCGCAGATAATTAGATTCTAATGAAATCGCCAGATTTAATTGCGCTAAGATAAAAGGCAAAATATTCTAGTTTAAATGTGGATGGTGGGGAGCTTGGTTAATTGGCAATATTGGTGTGGGTAATTAACAATTTGAGATTCTGCACTACCACTGCAACATTCTGGATAATGTCATTGGCTGCTTTGTAAAATTAAGTAATTTAAGTCTTACCCAATGGGACAATGGTTAGGGATAATGGGATAAGTTATCCCTTCTGTAAGCATAAACACTGACTTGTTAACAGCTTTTAAGAGAGAGATGACAATCTGTCATGGCAGCTGCATCAACAGCAAGGAAGCTGTCACTTTGGAGTGGATCAGCGTTCATCTGGGGGTGTAGGAAGAAGGAGGGAACTTAGCGTCATATTCCAAATTGATGAACTGCTCAATGTGCACAGTAATTGTTAAATAAATTCCCTGCTTCATTGACCTCAGAAAATAAGCTTAAGATTTCTGGTTGAACTGGATTGAGGCATTGGGCATAAGATTAGGATTTAGTTGGCAAATGAGAGGAAGCTTTAAACTAAACTGTAACCTAAGCTGTTTTCTAGTTGGCTGAAGGAGTTGTAGTTATGGGATGAGATGGGTCCTAATTGCTGGCGTAGGAACCTCTGCAGCTGTGAAAATTGGAAAAATTTGTCACTCAACATTTTCCTTTGGAATGCGCACCAATCTGTAAGCTTGATGCTTTGTTTTTTAGTATTATACTCCTTTCAACTCCTAAGATTTTCTTGCATATGTTATTATCATGTGAAATTAAAATTTGTTATTATATATTTTTAAATATGTGGGCAAATAATAATAGTATGAAGACTAGTATCCAGTTGAATAATTCACGACCAGATATTTCTCCTGCTCTTGATTCACCTTCAGACAGTTACAAAAATCCTTCAACCTACTGGTAAAGGTGATCAACACTCCAGATAACAAGGAAATTCATATTCCTTTAACTCCTCCTCAGTGTTGGCAACTTTTGGACAACATAACATACTGACAGCAGGTTCAGAGGTTATATGTTAACTTCTACTCTTAAGACTTGATTTCTAATTCTGACTTAGAGTCTCTCCTTGGACTTATCCAGAATTATAGTTCAGTGGCGTTCTTGATGATCTTCTATCCCTTCCTCACCCATTTTACGCAGCAGCTGGGAGAACTTGACATTAATATTTACAATGGGGATATCTGGCCTCTCTACTCTAATCTCAAGAATAATTCAAAAATATACTAATGTACAATAAAAAATATATCTGAGATTTATCAATTCTGCTTTATTTAAATTATTTTAAAATGGAATATATTGAGGATTCAATTCTTTACTCTTCTGATGGGGCCTAACTGGGAAATTGCAGCTGTTATCAATGAATTCGCCATCCAGGGTAGCATGAAATGATGATTTTTCTCATCAGATTGGTCGGGTTCTCTCCCTACTCAAATGAACCCTTCTCAGGATTGAAATGAAGACATGATTCAACGCCTTTGTTCAACCCCAATGATCTACCCATATCAGGTTAGCAACCTGATTAGGTAATGGGACTCTTGCAAATAACCAGAAAGTCATGATACCCAAAAGGTTTAATTATTAGTTGCTATCACAGGTGGCATCACTTGCCTAGCAACTAATATACCTTAGTCAATTGGCAATAAAACTTAATGACTTCAAAAAATCAATTTAATTATGAATATTAAATTGACAGATTAATTAACTTACTTATTGTTGAGGACAATCCCTGACAAAACATTATTGATCCAGCTGATCAAAACCCAACGGAATGATAAAATCATTTGGATGGGATAATTTGCTGAACAATAGTCATCATTGCCCCAATGTCCTGGATCTCCCCTTTTGTTTGTTTTTCAACTATGATGATTCTGTCTCAAAGAAAATGTATATAGAAGAGCTTCCTGACCCCCCACCCTCTGCCTTGGTATATTAGCTGTATTCCAATCACCATCTGGTTGGAGGTTTTGTTTTGGTTTTATTGTTCCATTTGTTAATTGGTTCAGTTCTTTTGATAATCAAGTATTGGTAATGTCCATTCTCTGGTCAGCGTACCTCAATTAAATTTTAAATTTTAAATAGTAAAATTTAAACAATAGTCATCATATAAGAAAAATAAATTTCATATCCACTGGAGGGCCTTAACCTCTAGTGGATAAGCAGACTTATAATTATTGTCAGTTGGGATTATATGGTCATATCTAAAATCCTACAAGCAACTATAGGCTTTAGGGGAAGGGGGTAAGGATTGTTCTTTAAGCAAAAATCATTAGGGGGATGGTGGCAGATTGGACGCCAGTGGATGTGGGCTCAAGGCTGGCATAAGCTGCAAGGGAGGGGCATCTGCATTTCATGTGATCAAACTTTAAATAAAACGAACAGAAAGTCTGGTCGCCCTCAACGTGGGCCCAGAATGGATGGTTTGAGACATAAAGGACAATGGAGAGAGGAGATTAGATATGAAGTTTTATGAGAAATGCGGAAGATCAAAGCACATGCCTGAGGCCCTGATAGACGTGTGGCTTTATTCAGGACTACAAATTGAGGGATGGGGTTGGAGCTGTAGGTGGCCAAACTATCAATCAACTCCTTATGGAGCACAGCAGGGGGAAGATGGGTAGGTAAACCCGCGAACTTTTCCAGATAGTAGTATTTGCTGGTAGCTGGGTGAATTGGTGGGGATAGGGTGCCCTGGAATACTAGGTGCACAGTCACCTCAGTGGCAGTGCCAGTTTTGCAAGAGAAGCTCAAGTCAAAATACCCTTATATGGGCGGAAGTCAATGAATCCAACAGCTTCCATCACCACCTGTGCCATTTCAACATTCTGTTGATCTGCGTATAGACAGTTTCACATATAAAACCCAAAGGCTAAACTATATGTTGCTCTGGGGGAGCACCAAAGAAATTTGTAGCACCTAATGCGTATGTGAGAGATGGAGATTGAGATCCTAGGGATAATGAATTGTCCTAGGGATTTGGTTGGACTGGATGACACAGTTTGAGTGCTTTTACCGCTTGATAAAAAATGCTGGGTGGTTTCACCTGCCCCACACTGAAGCAGCTGGTGAGAGATCTAAGGACAGCACGGTCTAAACTGGAAGTAGAAATATAAAATTTTAGGTAACTTTTACATTTACAAAATTAGCTCAGAAGGTATGTTGAGCGGAAAAAGAGTCACCAAAGCATTGTAATGCTTATCTTGATGGTAGCTTGTAGATTCCTGAGCGACACAACATGCCATTATTGAGTAATTTGTTCCAATAATTAAGATAGCGCTAGCTTGTAAAAAGTTAGTTTACGGGGCTATCTAAAGTCATCATAGCACTCCACTCTGGAAATTAGCCTCTAAGATCAAAATCTAGCTGGTAATGAGTTCAATTAGATAGTATATATTAAAAAAGTTACTATTGCTAATCTTATCTTGAAAGTTGAGTTTCTCTGGTGATGAATTTCTTTTTAAGAAGGTGCAATTAATGACTTAATCACCAAATTTCTCTTTAAATACCCCCTGTTTATCAAAATAAGACAGTTATAGGTGATCTAAATATTTAAATTTATTGCGGGGAAGGCCGACCATGGGACGGACACTTCCAAATATGACTCAGACGAGACAAAACTCAGTACCAGGTGAGGCACCCCAGAGAAGCGATGCTATCTCTTGTTGCCAGCGGGAACGCCACTTATGGGAAGGGGAGGGAACGTGTGTAGGGGGCGTAGCCACTATTGAGCACGTGTGGAGGAAGGGGTCTGATTTGATGAACCAGACTGGGAACCAGGAGGAGACCAGCTGCCGGCGACGTGGTGGGAGATATCCAAACATCCACGCTTGAAAGTGATCCACCAAATGAGACCAGAATCTGTGGACAGCTTCAGGGAGGGTGGGGATGGATCCGGCGATGGCATCCAAGACAATCGTGTGGATAGTCCACATGGCGATTGCAACCACCAGAGCACGAAGGGAGGGTGGGAGGGGGAGGCCATTGATGAAGCAAACATATCTCTTGACAGACTGAAGGGATGTGTTTGATCCTGGCCTAGCAGACGTTGGACTTCGCGCCATATTACTTTAGAGGTGGGGCACTTCTCCAGGCGGTGAAACAGCGTTCCATACTGGCCACACACGACACAGGATGAGTGTAAAGCATTAGAGCGCTCAGCTGTACGATACACCCGCCTCAGGCAGCGCCACACATGGGAGCGGACTTGAGGCTGCAACAGAGGATGGTGTGCGTATTTCCAGATAGTCTTTTGGGTCTCAGTGGAATAAGGGATGTCCATCATGTCCAGGTAGTCCACCCTGGATAGGACTTGGGGTCGAATGGGGATCACGCCATCATGGATGGGTAGCCCCTGTACCTCTTGTGTGAACTGAGGAGAGGGGCGGCCTCTTTGGGTTGTATGTCCACTAATACGAATTCTCCACTCTGCGCTTCGCATGGAGAGTAGGATTCGTTTGTAGTGGGTTTTGGTCCCGTGAGGACCTGTGGCTGATGTGTGTGATGCGAGGTATTTCATCAGGGAGTGGGGGTTTGATGGATTGTTGAGGCCCAAGGCTCAGGGAGAAGTTGGAGCAGGCCGCGCGGGACCAGTGTTGGGATGGGAGTGTAGGAGCAGTGACGGCCGCAATCCAGGTGCCTAGGATCTTGGCGGCATGGGCTTTGAAGTCAAGTAGGCCCATGCCACCATGATGATGAGGGCCAAACATGACCTCTAGCCGTACTGATGGAGGGCGGCCTGACCAAAGCCAACCTTGTAGCAAAGCATACAGGGATTTGAAGAAGCTTGGGGAGAAGGGGATGGCGTGGGCTCCAAACCAGACTTTGGATAGGAGCATAGAGTTGGCAAGAACAACCCTGCCAGTGAGGGTAGTAGGGTGGGCTCTGAGAGAGGCGATTCGCTTCATCACGTTGTCCAGTATATGGCCCTCCATTACTGCTGACGCGTATCCTCCTGCCTCCAACCACACGCCCAGATGGCGTACTGGTCCTATGGTAGGTCGTGGCACAAAGGGGAGCACCAGTGGAGCGGTGTGTTTTGAGTTAGTAAGCCATGGACTTGGGCGAGCAGCTGGGCTGGATTGGGAACTACTTGCTGGGGCCCAGCAGTTCTGAAACCGACCAAGGAGGATGATTTCGGTTTTGGAGGCGTTCAGTGCCGCGTTGCTTACCTGGGAATATTCCTGGATGAGGGCTTCAAGCGCGCGTGCATCTTTATTATTAGACACCCCCACCACGCAATCATCTGCAAATGCCATCATCTTGACTGGGGTTTGTCCTGGCACATGGACCCCAGTGAGTTGGGCATTCACATTTCGCAGTAGTGGGTCAAGGCTGAAGTTGTATAAGAGTGGGCTCAGGGGGTCCCCTTGTCGCAGGCCCCTTTGAGGATGGACTACATCCGTTAGGAAACCTGGGCCGCGAACAGCCATTGTTGCAGATTCCGTGAGCAGCATCACCCAGTTAATGAAGCGGGGAGGTAGGCGGAATCGTTGGAAACAGGCTCTAAGGTATTCCCAGTTTACTCTATCATAGGCCTTTTGTTGGTCCAAGAATACAAGTGCCCCAGAGGCTGTGGACTGACACACATTAGCCACAGAGTGCACGTTATCCCAAATTGACCTTCTGGGGATGAAACTGAATTGTTCTGGAGAGATGGTGGCAGATGCTACAGTCCCTAAATGGTTAGCCATGATTTTTGTTAAAATTTTGGTGTCTGTGTTTGTTAGAGAAATGGGGCGCCAGTTGGCTAAGTCTAGCCTATCCCCTTTCTTGAAGAGTGTGACTGTAAAAGCCTCATGTCCTCCTGGTAGGAGGCGCATTTCCAACAGGCTTTGGTTGAGTGAGGCTAGCAGCAATGGGGATATGTATTTAAAATATTTTTTGTAGAACTCATATGGAATGCCATCTGGGCCTGGGCATTTTTGGTTTGGCGCACCATGAATGGTAGTCCATAATTTGTTCGGAGTAATCAAATTAATATTTCCAGGTATCGGAAAATGGTGCGGATATGAGCTCTGTCAAGAAATTCCGCCATTTCGGCTGGCTGAATTGGTTCAGCTCAGTATAACTTGGAGTAATATCTTTGCATTTCGATTGCCACTTCAGCCAGTGTCCACGATAGAATTATCTGATCTTTGCACCTGTGTGCAGGCCACGCTCTGGCGTGGTGCAAATTTTTTTTTGAAGAAGTATGCGGTGCACTTGTCACCTTTAGTGATGTGTGTGGCCCTGTATTGGACACAAACCCGATGTTTGTGTTGCCTTTCAAGTGCGTTGAGGTGTGCTGCTGCCTCCGCCCACTTCTGGCCCCATGCAGGGCTATATCCTGAGGCTGGAATGTTGGACTCCAAGTGGGGCCAATTCCGCCAGTGCGCGCAATATAACTGCCGATGTGGCTCGTGAGCATCTGGATGAGAGATGGCGATAGTGGCGGATGGTGTCTTTTTTGAAAGTTGCCCATGTGGAAATGGGGTCCGCGCAAAATGGTGCAACAAACAATTTTGCCAAAGTTGCCTCTTTCCACCCACATGGAAAATCCTGGTGACGCAAGCTCTGGGGGCGGATTTTGCACCAATGTGGGGCCTTTGCAACTGTGTCGGGTAAGTGGTATGTTATCGTGACCAGTTAGTGGTCAGATATTCCATTTTCGTTGTTTTGAAGTGGGAGATGTGGGGTTGGAATTTCGCCGGCGCTAGAATAAGGTCAATGCGGGTCATGGACCTTATTTAGCCATTGTGGATGTGGGGATGCGTCATGTTTTCGAGCAGTGGGGCATGTCATGGCAGCACATCCATTAACCCAAGGGTGGCTTTTAGAATGCGTAGTTCTACGTGACCCTGTGGGGTGTGGGGTGAGAGCGGCCACCGGTCCGTTGGTGAGGTTAGCCAACAGTTCATGTCACCGATTAGGAAAGAATTGGGGGGTAGCGGGAGGGATTTGACCGATGAGAAAAATTCCTGACGCTCCTGTGCACCGTTTGGGGCGTAAATGTTGACAATTGTGTGTGCAACATTGGCCCAAGAGAAGGTGACAATGAGCACTCGGTCATTTAGGAATTTTTCTGAAAATGTAAATTTGAAAAAATTGTTTTTCCAAATTAGCACCCCACAGTGCTTCGACCAAAAGGATAGGGATGGTATGAGCATTGTTTTCCAAGCATCCTCAGAACCTCGTGGACAGTGGTTTTCCTGGATGGCCAGGATATTCACGGGTAAATTATTTTGTAAAAAACTCAGTTTCCTAGCCCAGGACAGGGAGGCCTTAAGTCCGGCGATATTCAGCATCCTTAGAGTGAAGGTTTCCCCCATCACACCTTAGGTGCGAGGGGGTGGGCCCCCTGGCCCACCAGCCTCTTCCAGGTCCCCACGGGCTTTCACAGCAGCATGGGTATTAGCAGCAACGCTATCAGGGTTTTTGTTAATTTTTGCGGAAAGAGTCGCGTTGGCTTTGGCCTTCGCTTTTTGTTTTCCCGACGTCGGACGAATTTTTAGCGGTGCGGATAAGTTCGGTGCACCATCAAGTGGGGCAGAAAATTTTTTTTCAGTTGGGATAGGTCCCAAGTCAGTTTCAATTGGGGCTTGGGTGCAGCGATTGGGTGAGATCAAATCTCCCATCGGATCCTCAGATTGAGTGGCCCATTTGGCTTGGGCCTCCCAATCTGATTGGGTGATGGATTCCCAAGTTGCTTCCGCCGCGAAGGTCTCTATGTCCTCCTGGCGTTGTGAGTGTGGGATGGTGGTGGTGACCTTGGCCGCTTCCTTGGCCGCAGTCCTACAGGCCTGCTTGGCCTTCTTCCGCTCCTGCAGGGAGATGGGCTTTACCAATAGGTAGCAGCCTTGTGCTCCCCACGGGAAGGCCTCTTTGGTGCTTGCGGTTGGTTCATAGTGCGCCTCTCCGCTGGCCATGGCCGCTGAGGGGTGCTCTTGGAATGTAACACCCTCTTTAATGGGGCACGCGTGTGCCTTATGGCTGAACGCGTCACAGTGGGTGCAAATGGGGGGCGCGCTGTCCACAGTTACCCGGAATGGGTGGGTGGTGTGCCCTGCAATGTCAATAAAGGTGGAGTGCAGGATCTGGGTTAGGTCCTTCGTGATCTCCTCAGATGGGGTCAGAACTATGATGGCTTTGCCAGTGCACAGGTGTGGCATCAGCATGAAATGTTGCATTTTGAAAGATTGTATTTCACCGTATATGGCGAGACCATCTTTCAGGTGTTGCTCCAAAATGTCACGTTTTACCGTAGTAGGCAAAAAGTCAAACGTGAGGAAAATTTGGTTCAATTTTGTCCATCTGGTGCGTTTAGTTTCGATGACCCGTTGCCCTTCGGGGAGGTTGACCACTACGCGCACCGCTGCAGCCTCGTCTGCTGCTATTTTGCTTTCAAAACCTAGGTCCAGCCAACCACGCGACATGGAGTGAGGTGCAACGTACACCGCGGTCAGGAAAATTTTGTGTACATCTTCACAAAATTTTTCCCATAGGGCCATTTTTTGGATGTCCAGATACACATGGACTCTGAATTCCACCGACAAAAGTGGCTGGGAATGTGGCGTATTGATGTACTGGTTGCATCATGCTTGCCACGTGAGTATCTCTGGGGAAATTGTGACCGCCAGTTTTTTTAAATTTTTTTCTATTCCGCTGGATTCTCCGGGGCGTTTTTGAATGTTAGAGGCTGCAGGCCTTCCGCCTGCTCCTCTTGCTTTGCTTGCCCAACTGCTCCCAGACATGGGCGCAGACTAATCCCCTCTATGAGATTATCAAACTGGATTTAGTCTTGAATTGAATGGGTTGCAAAAGTGTTTGCAACGAGAAAGAAAAGTAGGTGATCTAAATATTTAATAATATATTACTTTAAAAGGTTTAGATTATTAATTGCCCTTGTCTACTACTCAAGTATCTGTTGAAAATTTTAGTTTATTGAACAAATTGATTAACTCTAAAATCATGTTTTAAATATGCCAGGAAAGAGTAGTTGAGAGATAACGTACTGGTGGAGCAGCAATATATTTAGAACAACACAGTGAATATACTCTTCCTATTAAAATTAAAAATTATAAAAGGCACGCTGACCAGAGGATGGACATTACCAATTCAATGCAATAAAGCCCAAACAAATGAGGTGACAAAAAAAAGAAAATAAAAACTACAACCAGGCAGGGAGCGGAGTACTGCTAGGCTACCATGGCAGAGGGGGAGGGTGGGTCAAGCAGCTCTTCTTCAGGTGAAGGATTTGTGGAAGATGCATATTGGTTGTAAAGCGTACAAAAGCTGAAAGCAAGGGCGTTGAGGCATTGGCGTGATGGGGTTGGATGAGTGTGAGGTAACAGTTACTTACCTCAAGATCAACTTGGAAGACAGCCTCAACGAACTATGCAACTTGATGTTCAGCTTGAAGGTGGGAATCTGGGAGTCGGTCCAAGTGGGCAATATTTTGTCAGGCAGTTTTAGAGGTTGGGTGAATTATGCTAGTTTTGTAACATCATGACAGCGTCATTGGCATCATTGGCCAATTTGGTAATTTTCTCCTGTGCTACTTTGTGGAAATCAGAGGGAAAAATGATTGTACTCAGACCTTCATTGAATAGATCAACTGATTGTGCCACTGCTTTGTGGAGGTGGTGGCAATTGGGCGAGGCCACCAATGCTAAGGCAAGCTTTTGGTCACTTTGGAAGGGGATGGTATTGGGTTTAGGAGCATAACGTCTGAGTGAGAGGGTTTTGTCAAGATCAAAGTTATTGTAATCAGCCCAATCATATTCATCTGGGTCTTCTTCACCGGACTCATCATCCTCATTTGTGACAATTTTACCTGATTCATCAACATCATCCAATAGGTCACAAGGATTTTGGCTTAAAAGAATAGTGAATGTAGGTTTGGATGGATGGTAGTAGTCAAATGGGTTGCTTAGGTGCTAATGATGGTCCAAGCCTGACTATAATTGGTCAGGTTGTTTCCAGGGTGGTGAGTGTGGGTGGAGGTTTTGGGGGGGTGGTTTCCCACAATGACTCAACATGAGACAATGTTGGGTTGGAGGGGACAAAATATCACCCCATTTAGATGTCACTGAAATGGGTTCAGAAATTGAAATAGGTCAATTGGCATGGGGCAGGACCTTTTAGAGTGGTCAAGCTCAAAATTAATGGGACAAATCTGTTGACTGCTATTGACATGAGCCCAAAAGAAATGGCCTGGTGCTCCAGCAATGTGAGCATGTGGGTGGATTTGTTTTGCAATGGCTGAGTAATTTGGGATGATGGTGGCAGTGGCTTGAGGGGCAGCCAGACGCTCTGCACCATAAGACATGCTGAAGACTAAGTTGGTATGAAAACCATAAGCCAAAAGCTCTGACATCAACTTGACATACAAAATTTTGGGCAGGAGATGCAAAGGGAGGTTGACAAATGACACCACTGTGGTGTCATCAGGGAGGCGAGTTTGGGTAGTGGGAATGAGTATAGTTAACTTTTTGGCTATATGGGTTGGATCTTCTGAGCTGGTTTGAACATGATATTAACCACTGAGAAATGGAACGGACAATATGCAGATCGCCAATCTTTAATAAAAACCAATATATATATATATATATATATATAAAGCAATCACCCCAAATTGACACTTTTATTAAGATATAAAATGCATAACCTATTTGCGGCCTAATCAAAAAAACTCCCCCTCTCATTCTTCTGCTCAACTCTTATCTCAGTATTCTTGGTCAATTCCACCCTTCTGATTAGTAATCTCCTATTTGTTCCAGTTTAGGAGTTTTCATCTATCTTGAGGTTTTGGCATAATTCCCTTGATTCACTGAACTATCTTTACTACAATCAATTTAATTCACATCAATTTAATTTCTGTTTAATCTCAAAGCTCACCTCAACTCAAATTATGATCCACCAAGATGCATAGTTTATTGTACAGTCATACCAATAAATCAACATTACCCCCTTTGGCTGGATGATTTATCCTATTGCTTGTATGCTTGATGGAACTTCACATGAACTCAGATGATAATCTGACCACCCGCAGGTTCCAAAATGGTATAGGCATTGATACCAGTATCCGCGATTATTTCAAACGACCTGGTCTAAATGTTAGTGAGCTTTTTCTTCCGTCTATATCCATGTTGGCGTGGAACAAATGATATACTATAGCAAACTGATGGAATCCACTACATCTACTATGATCAGCTGCCTGATCAAGGATCTTCTTAGCTAAGATGGTAGAATATGCTTCCATTTTTAGTTTGATCAGCATCTCTGTTAGATTAGTAAAATTATGCTGAGGTTCCACGCTTCCAGTATCCTCCACACAAGAGTAAAGCAGGACAGGTAAAGCCGGATGTCTACCATAGAGCAGTTGGAAAGGACTCTTGCCAGTGGATGAGTGGTAGCTGATATTATATGCAAAGACAGCAGTGGGTAGGAGGGTACTCCATTCAGAGGTCATTTTTTGACAAGCTTACAGAGTACGTTTACCAATGTTCCATTGACCCATTCCACCATTCCTTTGGATTCTGGATGGTAGGGTGTAATCAAG